>JAEANM010011846.1:0-15082 GCA_017656035.1 Myanophis thanlyinensis | reverse complement strand
TAAATAAATAAATAAATAAATGGAAATCCTTCACTCGTTTTGACGTTAGTCATTGGGAGGAATAGAAAACAAGAGGCCTTCCTGAGATTCTGTTTTTGGAAAGCAGACCAACTGCTAGAAATGATGTCCAAATCTTAACCCAATCTCCTCCAGTGGAAAGTTAGTCTTTAGATACAGGTAGTCCTCAAATTACGCCACCACTGAGCCCAAAATTTATGTTGCTAAGTGAAACATTTCTTAAGTGAGTTTGGCCCATTTTATGACTTTTCTTGCTGTTGTTAAGTGAATCATTGCATTTGTTAAAGTTAGTAACAAGGCTGTTAAGTGAATCCTAACTTTGCTTGTCAGAAGGTTGCAAAAGCTGATCATGTGAGCCTACCCCACCCCACCCCACCCCCAGGACACTCCAGCCCTCATAAATATGAACCACTTGCCAAACATCTGAATTTTGATCATGTGACCATGGGGATGCTGCAACAGTTGTTAAGTGTGAACAATCGTCATCAGTCACTAAATGAACTGTTGTTAAGTTGAAGACTGCCTGTACTATTGTCTCATCACAGTTTACTTTCATCTCAAGACACGAATTCTGTATAGAATTGATAGGAGTCCTAAAGGTGCTTTTTTTTTTCTAAGAGGCAACTGGTTTTTCTTTGAAGTTGTTTTACTTCTTTTCCAAGAAGTTTCTTCAGCTCTGAACAATCAGTTCTGAACAATGGAACAGAAGTTGCCTTCAGAGGTTGTGGGAGCTTCATCACTGGAAGCTTTCCAGAAGAGACTGGACTCCAGAGATGTTTTTATTGGGAATCATACTGGAAATATACAATAAAGAATTGAAGTATTTGATTGTAAATGTCTTAACGGCGGCTAGAATTGTGTTTGCTAAGAATTGGAAAAGTGGAAAAATACCGACGCAGGAGGAAGTTACTGTATTAAGAAAATTATGGACTGTGCTGAAATGAGTAAATTGACATTTGAAATTAGAGAACAAGAAGATAGACAATTTTATAAGATTTGGGATTTATTTTATCAATGGCCAGATGAAAAGACATACAGTAGTAATTGAAACATGTTAAGCAATTTCACAATATAAGATTAATAGAATGATACAGAATATAATATAAAAATATATGACCACTGGTTGAATGTATAATATTCATATAAAATTTAGAATATGTATAAAACGATGAACTAATAACCTAGTCAAAAGAACAATTGATGACTGATAATGTGTGAATATATATTAGAATGATAATGTGAGAATTTCTATAAAGTATAAGTGAGGACTATGAACGGATAGCACAAAAAATTTGTAACCAACTGACACACTGTAACTGGAAGATGGTTTTATGTTTTTATGTTTTGTTTGTGTATGTTTGTTCAAAAATTTAAAAAAAGTGAAAAAAAGTGAAGAGACTGGACTGCCTTTTGTCAGAAATGGTGTGAGGTCTCCTGCTTGGGCAGGGGGTTGGACTAGATTTGTGATGGGGAACCTATGGCACGGGTGCCACAGGTGGCACTCAGAGCCATCTTGCTGGGCACACAAGCTGTCAGCCAACTTGCCTCCAGCTGAGCATGCACATGCGATCACACATGCACGCATGCGCGATTGCAGAGACCCAGCTGGTCTTCAGGCCTCCGCTGTGCATGCGCACGATTACAGCAGGAAATCCAGCTGGTCTTCGGAGCTCTCCTGCGCATGCACACGCGATGGCTCAGGCGTGTGTATGAGCGCCTATGCACGGCATGTGAGCATTGTACGTGCAAAAGCTGCATGCATGTGCAGATGGTGCAGTTGCACATGCAGCACCCGTGGAGGAACCACACGCAAGTGCAGATGGCATGTGCAAAGCGCACACTTTTCGGCACTCGGGAAGTAAAAGGTTCGCCACCACTGGACTAGATGAACTACAAGATCCCTTCCAATTCTGTTAATCTGTTAAAAACCAGAAAGTCCAGTTGCCTCTTGAAATAAAAAAAGCATCTTTGGGACAACCATGACCTGGATGACTGAGAATCTCCATAGACATGTAAAAGAGGAAGTGCCACTGCAAAGATGGCAGAAATCTAGCAAGAAATTTCGTGGAAGGTCCTGCATGGTAGCTTTTTTCTATTCCCCCACATCAGATAGACCAATTCTCTTAATCCCCAACCCCCTGACTGGAGATTAAGATTATTGGAGGACATCAGATTAGGAAATGTACAGTAAGAAAAGTCAAAAAGTGTTTATCGTATTCCATCCTTTGGCTTTGATGAGATTAGTTTGATTTAGAAATGTAACAGGGTTACAGGTATTAATAATGGAGAAAGAACTGTATATGGTTGAAAATTCAACTCCTAATAAATTACTGCTGTTTTCTTTCAGAATCATTCTTTTTTTCCAATCGCCTTCATTAGTCATTTACAACAGGGAAAATAGTTTGTAGACAAAGACCTGTCCCTACTTGTACCTAGCCACAGCACAATCATATCCTGGCAACACAGATTTTCCCCAACAACACTGCCTTCATCCTGTCCCCAGGACATGACTCAAATTGCCCTAGGTTATCATTATCTGTAATAATAATAAAGTACAATAGTATTTTTCCTGCTTACTATAATATTATCCAAGGACAGCCTCAAGGTGGGTAAAATCTCTTCGGTGTACAGGTGAACTAGCAAGAGGGTGTGATGAGAGAAATGTTTGTTTGGCATTTCACAGTGGTCCAAGCAGGTCTCTTCCCTTCTGCTCCTCAATCAGATCTATCTACTACCATTCCTCAATACCCTCCCAAAAGAGCAGGATAAAATTTGACATACAAAATGTTTAAAAAATATTATTGGGGGTGGGGGAGGAAGGATCATTACCGAGCAAATCTTCAGGATTGACATGATAGAGAACTGTAATTACTACACACAGTCCTATCTCTGTACTGCTCCATTGCTGGACCTCTGGACAAGTCAATTTCTGTGTAGCACAATTATCATTTGTAACATTATTTTGGTGCAATGACAATAAAGTAAACTAAACTAAACTAAACAGTTATCAGTTTTTGTGTAGCAGTCAGATCACACCATAACTAAAATAAAGACTGGCTTTTTTCCACACGTCAATGAGTTGCATCCATGCTGGTCAATGACAATAATAAATATTTATTTGATTGATTGATTGACTGATTGAGTTGCATCTTACATAACTTGAGGACTGTCTTTGTTTAAATATAAGGAACAGGTCAGAGCAGGAACTGCTGCTATGTCACGGGTTTAGTGAAATCGTGCTGTACTGTCCTGGCTCATTTTTATGGTATTTCCTGTTTTGTGCAAGACTGAAACATTGTGAAATGAAATAAAAAAAAATGAAGTACACAGTTTTCTTTGTGATGTTTTTCATCCTTACATTCAAGGTGTGATCAAATGAGCTGCAACAATTGAGGCACACAAAACAGATACTGTAATCATCACACCATATCATGCCCTATTCCTGCTGAAAAGGGAGCTTAGTGGATGTCTATGGAGATTCTCACTCATCCAGGTCATGGTTGTCCCAAAAGTGCTTTTTCAAGAAGTAACTGGACTTTTTTCTTTGAAGACATTTTGCTTCTCATCCAAGAAGCTTCTTTGGCTCTGAAAAAGCTTCTTGGATGAGAAGCAAAACATCTTCAAGGAAAAAACAAGAGAGTCCAGTTGCCTCTTAAAAAATACACCTTTGGGACAAGTGGATGTTTCCTCTGCCAAATGATGACATCCTGAAGAGGGAGGATAACAAAGCCAAGGGAGTACATCAGTGTCTTTGGAATCATGAGTGGCATGCAGACATAATAGAGACAGAACAAGGAGTTGGCCGTAGGAAATGGGAAATTTCTTACTGTCAGATTTTAAAAATGGGGTGGGGGTCAGAGAATTGGAGAGAAAGGGAATAGCAAAAGACAGAAAGCAGACAGCAGGAGTAATTGTCTGCCCCTCAAGTAAATGCAGTTCTTAGACAAAAACAAGAGAGATCTTTTTTCATCTCTGATTTCCCACATAAAACAAATTCAAAGGTAGTTGGAACTCAGGGAAGGAGAATCTGTAGCTCAAAACCCAGAGGCCTTGAGCAATGCGGAAGTAGGGAGAGATTATAGGAACTGTAGTTAAATAAAAATTTGTCTTTCTTACTGCATTTGCCAAGATTATTTCTCATGTGCAAACAAGAGGCTACTTGGGTATGGGTGGGGGTGGGGGGGATCTTTTTTTTTTTTTTTTTTGCCAATTCCTATCCATTTGTGTTCAGCAAACAATGATTCCATTTATACAAAGCACCAATTAAGTCTTCAAATGTTGTGTGCAACATTTACGATGCATATAAAAATATGAAACATGAAAATTGTCCTTGGGTTCAGATCAAAACTGCATGCAAAAATGCATTTAGATGTAAGGAATTATCTTAGGCTTCCCAGGTTTTGCTTCCCGGGGTTTATTCTACATGAACAGGAGGAGGAAGACTACACACAGTGTGTCTTTTTCAACACCTATATTAGAAAGTTCTTCCTTTGCTTTGCTCTGTTTAAATAGCCCAGAGAAAGTTTTTAATATTGGGCCACGTTGTTATAATCCAGCTCAAGAGAAGATATAAATAGAAGGCGTTCTCTCAGAGCCGTTCTTCCCAGGGTTCCCCCATAAAAGAGAATTGTCACAGACTGCCATCAGTCAGGCTGCCCCAAAGTTTTCAATGGGCGACTAGCCTTTCTTTGTTTTTTCCTTGAAGAAGTTTCCCTTCTCAGGAAACAAGCTTCTTCGGTTCTAACTGAATGGAGTTCTATATTAGCACTGAAGAAGCTTCTTGGATGAGAAGCAAAATTTCTTCAAGGAAAAATTGAAGACGGCCCAGTTGCCTTTGGAAAAAGGACCTTTGGGATAACCATGACCTGGATGACTGAGAATCTCCATAGGCACCAGTCAGGCTGCACCCTCTGAAACCGATCTGTTTATCTAAATGGAGAATTCCACCCTAGATATCTTCCTTCATCCCAGCTCTAGGGAAATAGAAAGGAAGGTGTCTGGGATCTTCTTGCAAAATTAAGAAAGTTAAGAAACATATAACAACACATAACAGTAATGATCCTGAAACACAAGGGGTAGCTATACAACTATTCTACCTGATACATAGGGACGCTGCCATGCGAAATTATGTTACTGGAACACAAGAGGTAGCTATTCAGCCATGGAAGTGTATAGAAATGAAATGGTGAGAATATTCCAGCTCTTCTTATCACCCATCAATTCCTTGAATTAGGTTCCTGGGCCTCCAGCTTCAATGCTGATAAGTAAGCTTTCTTCTTACACTTTTCTCTTTTTTCTCCTCTTCCTCTTTTTTTCTTCTCCAAATCCATACACTATAGGAAAGGAGGGGAAAACAGCCTCTGGGGAAAGTAATGATAGCTTTGCCCAGAAACTTTTCTATGATGCCCTGGGCCAGTAAATGAGACATTGTATAGGTCAGATATATCCAACCGACAACCCACATGCAGCCCTGGACAGATAGTAATGCAGCCTCCCAAGATAATGTAAACTATACAAAAATAAAGTTTGTTATTTTTATGCTGTACATTACCTATATTATATATTTTATATGCAGTCCATGACAATTCCCCTTCACTTGATGCAGCCCAGGCAAGCTAAAAGGTTGGACAACCAGCATCTAGATCTAAACTGACCTTCCTAATGGCCTTTAGTGCCACTAATTCTGCCTCTGCATCAGAGGTGAAATTCAGCAGGTTCTAGCAGGTTCGCTAGGACCAGTAGTAAATTTTTGAAGCAGTTCAGAGAACCGGTTGTTAGAAGAAATCTCCTTTTGTTTTTTTCCACTTTACAGGGTGAATCCTGTAAGGAAGGCAGGAGAAAACCATTCTGGTGTTGTTTCCAGCCTAATCTTTATTGCCCTGCTTACAGAAACTGCCCACCCAGTCACATGACCCCCCCCAGCCACACCCACCAAGCCACGCCCACAGAACCGGTAGAGAAAAAAATTGAATTCCACCACTGGAATTCCATGTGTAGGATTAATTTCTTTGTAACTGCTTTCTTATTATCTGGCTGGGTGGGTTTCTTCCCTGACATCAGGAAAATTGCAGCTAGATATTTAAGATTTTTCAAGCCTTGTTCCACAGTGTTGTAGCCGAAAACCCGGTCCAAATCGGTGAAAGAAAACTCACGAAACCGGGTCCGTTTGGATGACCGCTAGGGGTCCCATTTTATTCAAACCGCGAGTAAAACTCACGCTGCGGATTCTGTCAGTCAAAAGGCAAAGCTTAAGGGAAGCCGCGGCTTTTTATATTTGCCACGACTTCAAATTTCTGCGCTTCCCATTGGCTGGTAGGCCAGCCAATGGGCATCAACGTCCCGACAGCCAATCAGCTCTCGAGTCATCCGTTCAAGATGGCGGACCAGTGTGTAGACTCTGGCCGCGCATGTGCAGTATACAACACACAGAATCTTGGGGTCTCAGGAGAACTCGATGGGACAAAACCATTCTCTTAAACTAGGCTGATTTTCCATTTCTGGAGCTTTATCTCTTGATTAGCAATTCCTGCAAAGTTGGCCTCACCATTCCTTGAATACACAGGTCATAACCCTTTCAAGCCCATCTTTTTGAATTAAAAGTAGAATATAGACCTTTTTTTTGTTTTAATCATAATAATACGCAAGCGAACAATTGTTTTAAGCTCAATGTAAATCACTCTAAACTTGACTGTAAAAAATACAATTTTTATAATCAAGTTGTCAAAGTCTGGAATGCTTTACCTGATTCCATTGTCTCAGCTATTAATTTTCATAGTTTTAGTCATAAATTGACTTTTGTGGACCTCACTTCATACTTGAGAGGTTTAGAGGGGCATGCATAAGTGCACTTGAAACATGCCTATCGTCTCTGTCATATTTTATATTATTTCTTTTTGTTTTTTTCTGTTTGACAAATTACAATAAATAAATAAAATAAATATAGGAAACACAATATCACACATGCATCATGTGTTTATTTGGACAGAATATGCCAGTAACGTGTCTACAGTATTAGTTTTTTAACTTAGAAGTTACCCCAAACAAATATTTGCTTTGCAGGTTTATAACAAGATTTCCTATTGCACAAAAATCAAAATTCCTGCATTAGTCTACCTTGTGAACAATAACCTGTCTCTATTAATTTATTTATTTATTTTGATGGCACTGACTCCAATATAAAATGTAGTATGAAGCAACAAACAAACAAAAGGGAAAAAAGAAAATAATAGAAGACAAAGCTGGTAAGTAGGCATTCAAGTGCTTTTTCAAGAGGCAACTGGACTGCTCTGAGCTGAAGATGCCTCTTGGATGAAAAACGAAATTTCTTCAAAGAAAAAAACCAGAAAGTTCAGTTGCCTCTTGAAAAAACACCTTTGGGACAACCGTGACCTGGATGACTGAGAATCTCCATAAACATTTGGATATTCAAAAACATTTCATCAACATCTAAAATTAACATCTAACTTTGGTACTAACCACAGCTTGTGAAAACAGCCAGGTTTTTATGGTCTTCTGAAATGCAAATAGGATAGGAACCACTTGGAATGGATTCTATGACAGAGAAAGACGCCCAGATCATGTATTTCTGCCCACATAACTTCTGAATCAAGCAAGCGTATTTCACTTGAGCTGGAATGGGTGGTGAATTCCCTTCATACCGACAGTTCTCATTAAAGTCCACTCATTCTGTGACTTTAAAGTTACAGCAGTACTAAACAAGTGATATGACCAATGCTCAAAGTTTCAGCCATCCCAGCATCTCCACACTTGGCAACTACCCTGTTTCTCCCAAAAAATGCCCCACTTTGAAAAGAACCCTATCACGTTTTTGAGCACATGTGATAAAATTAAACCCCACATACAAAATTAGCCCTAATTAAGACCCACCCACCCCGGGATACAGGGGTTGGGGTGAGGCACACAGGTAAAAAATAAGCAAGGATAGGGATGGGGTGGAGCCGGCCTACTTACTGGACCTTGCACACCCCGACACCTGCCTCACCTTCTTCTGTGGCCACTTCTTCTGTGGGCGCTTGCCACTACTTGCATGTATCGCCCTGGCCTCCATTTCGCCTTTAGATGCTTTCCGGAAAGTCTCTCTGCAGCCAATAATAGAGCTTCGGGACAATGCGTGCAGGTGGTGGCAAATGACCACAGAAGAAGATGACTCGTGCGCATCGCCCCGTCTCCATTTTTCCTTCAGATGCTTTGCAGAAAGTTTCTTTGCAGCCAATAACAGAGCTGCAGAGAGACTTTCCGGAAAGCATCTGAAGGCAAAACGGAGGCAGGGGCGATGCGTGCGAGTGGCGGCAAGCAGCTCCAGAACAAGCGGGCCACCAGCAGGCTCATACTCGGCAGGGCTGTTGGTGCCATTACCACGAGGTGAGTCAATAATTAGAATCTTCCAAAAAGAAGGCCTAGCCATTTTTTCGGAGGGTCAAAAGAAAATAAGACCAAGGCTTCTTTTTGAAGAAACATGGTAGTTCACACTATGACAAGATATCCTCTGGTCACATAATCACCATTTGTAAACTTCTCTGCTGGCTTCCCACAGACAAAGTCAATGGGGAAGACAGAAGGAAAGGTCATAAGTTAGCCCTGTAAGTTGCTTTCTCTTCCATTGCTTTTTTTCCCCAAGGACCCCACTCTCTGTTTCTTCAGTTGGTAAGATATAATGATAGGAGCAGTTTTAAAATGGTTTGGTTTCCATTTTCAAGACCATTCAGTCTTCCTGGATCTGGAGACATCTTGCTTTTTTTACACCCTTGATTTTATTTATAAAACTATAGACAAGGCAAGACCATGCATTCTTAGTAATACTTAGCAGGTATGCTGCCCACTTCATACCCCTAAAAAGAGAAATAGCTTTTCAGCCAACTCTCCTCTTTCCATATACATCTTTTTGTTGCTATTGTTCACGGATTTCTAAACAGCTGCTTTTTAAACACTAGCTTTGATCTCCTCCCTTTCTTTCCTGCAATTCCCTAGACCCCCTACTCCAACCAACCTGCTTCAAGAAGGGGAATTTTACTTTGCTGAGACTTGCTGTTCAGGGAAGATGTTCATTGGCTCTTGTCCATAGTACTGAGCCAAGCTTCAAACACATATAATTTAGTCCAAGCTACATAGAAAGAGGAAACTATTGTTCATGCTTGGAAGATTTACTGGGGAAAGCAGCACCTACTGATTTTTCTACTACAGGTAGTCACTGACTTACAACAGTTCATTTAGTAACCATTCAAAGTTACAATGGCACTGAAAAACTTTTTTCACAGTTACAACCTTTGCAGCATTCCCCATGATCAGGTCATCAAAATTCAGATGATTAGCAACGAGTTCATATTTAGAACCACTGCTGTGTCTCAGGGTCATGTGATCAATTTTTGCAACCTTCTGACAAGAAAAGTCAATGGGGAAGCCAAAGTCACTTAACAATTGGGTTACTAACTTACTCAATTACAGTGATTCACTTGACAGAAGCAAGAAAATTCATAAAATGGAGCAATATTCACTTAACAAATGTCTCACTTAACAGAAATTTTGGGCTCAATTGTGGTCATAAGTTGAGAACTACCTGTACTTCTTTTTCATCCTATTAAATAATGTTCTCATCCAAAGAAACTTACAACCTATCCTTATAAACATTTATCTAACCATTTCGCCATATTCATAGAAAATAGCTCTTGATTAAAGTACTGCAGCTAAGTCTATTTATATATCTACAAATAAATCCTGTCAAAAGAAATACTGTCATTGAAAATCACATTGGGTTGAATTGAATGTATTCTTGCAAGTCTCAGATACTGAACAGATTTCAACCCGATTAGTACTTAGATAGAAAATCAGAGGAGAACTCTATGACTGTAATTAAAACGTCACAAAAAGATCCTGGAAGAAGGCAAACCAGTTTAATTTGGTTACCACAAGCTGAGTTTTGACTCACATGCATAAGATGGATCAATCAATGGGGTGAACAATGTTTCCAAGCAAAATGTCACAGAATTTCAGGACATTTTTAGAACACCTTCATTCCATTGGAACCCCGTGTTTTCCAGCCATCTATTCCAAAAATAGCAAAGCAGCAGAATGCCTTCAAATGGCAATGGCAATGTAAGAAATCAAACCAATTAAACCTCATTTACATTCACAAGACTTAGAAATGAGTTCATGATTTCAAAAACTGATAGCATCAACAACCTGAATAAAAGTAGTGTTTGCTAAGCACAAGAAGGTGACGCATGATTATCAAATCAGTAGGGCTTTTAAGAGTATTCCATTAAGCCAATTTGTTTGTTTTTTTTTCCTTTTTTCTCTGTACATTTTCCTGCTATTTGTTTAAGAACAAGCTGGTTCAGAACAATACCTTACCTAGCCTAAAATTGTTCCTGGGTTTGGCTCTGGAAACTTGCCAATTGGTATTCTACAAGTGTTGTCCATTCTTCCAATTTGCTGACCCATATCTGTCAGTGGTACATATCAGCGGTAAGTGCAGGGATAATTAAAGGAGCTTATTAAAGAGGCGTTTGCCAAGATTACAGCTTTTGAATTTAAAAAATAATTTCTATTCCTCTGAGATTTCCAGATAAGCCCTTCCTAGATTCAAAGCAAATACTATGCCATTTTCTTATCTCTTCCACAGTACAATTTCATGTTCTTGAAGTACGTTATAATGCGAATTATGAATGCCAGCATAATATGGGCCAATTTTCCTCAAGCCAAATACTTCTAGGTACCTATAATTCATTTAAATTCTAGATACTATCATTTTTTTTAACTTTAGAAGTTATATTTAATATAATTTTAGTGTCTACATTATAATTTAATATAGGCTGCATCCTGGGCCTCACTCATAAATGTTAGGTAAATGTACTTTAACTGTGTCTAAAACTTTATTTCATTCATTATCTACCAAGTTCCCCCCCCCCCAAAAAAAAGTGAACTACCCAAAAATAAGCCCCAGCCTGTTTTTGTGTTTGTGCCTAATATAAGCCCTCTCCCAAAAGTAAACCCTAGTGAAGGGGGTGGGCATGGCCAGCATAGGAGGCAGCGAGTGAATGCAGGATGATAGTGTCTGGCAGCAGCTGAGTTACACTTGTGCAAGCAGCAGAGGCAGAGGCACAGGTGGGGGTGGGAGGTTGGCAGGAGCTCCAGATGTGATGCGCAGGCCGTGGGAAAGCCAAGCAGCAGTGGGCTGGAGCAGCAGGCTGCAGGAGGCTGAAGGAGGCTGCAGGAGGCTGCAGGAGGCTGGTCTTCACACAACAACACTGGCAGCAGACAGAGCAGAGGCACAGGAGAAGGCAGGCGATCCAGATGTGCAGGCCTTGGGAAAGCCTCTTGGCTTACCTGCAAAAAAGTAGGGCAGGGATTGCCCGCCTTCTGCTCTGTGCCTTCCGTTCTGCACAGCTCTAGAAGGTGCCAAATAAGGGACCAGCAGGCTGCAGCTGCTGGATACTGTCGATCTCCACATGCTTGCCAGCTCTTGATTGTGCACTGGGGGGAGGGAGGGCACCCAGCCAGACAGACCACCCTGAAATCATGTTTCCTTGAAAATTAGCCCTAGTGCTTAGTTTGGGTCCAGAAAAAATAAGACCAGGTCTTATTTTGGGGAAAACATGGGGGTATTAAGATAAGGATATAAATGTGGATATAGTCACAAAGCACTCTGCCTGTATTGATCAACCACGATAATAAACTGAAATTAAAATTGAAATGTCAGCATAAAACAATGGGAAAACTATATAAATATTCAGAATAATAAAAATATAAAAATAATTTTTTTAAAAATCCACAATTGTAAACCATCAGGGAACAGGTTTATGGAACAATCTATCACTGTGCACAAAGTGGCCATCCACAAACACAACTGCCAAAGATAAATGAGATTTCCAAAAACTTAAAACTCAAATTTCCTACAGGCTTCAGTAGCACTTAATCCCAGAAGATAGAGTAGCAATATGCCATCACTGATGACACAAGCATGAATTTACAAAAATGCATATATTCCATGCCGTGAACTGTTGTGTCTTTAGATTATATCACAGTCTATTAGCCTGCAAGGTTCTCTTGGTTAGTGTTGTTGCAACAGGCTAACATATCTACTCTTTTTAAAAATTATTATTCAATATACCACTGCAATGTTAAAAACAATTCACAGAAACAGCTCATGGCTGGGAGAATTACAGTTTCAGCCTAACCAAAAGATCTCAGAGTGGCTGTAATTCATCATTACAGTTTCTGCTGGTTTCAAAATGCCCAATTAAAAGTTTGGGGCTTGTAGCCAGTTTAAAAGTTCAGAAGGAAGAATGGTTTTGTTTTATTCTTTTCAATTCTTACAAAATAAAACTGGTCTGGACTGCATAAATCTGGATAAGCAATTGAGGGCAGATTTCCCTCTGCTGACATCCAGAACTGATCCCAGAGTTTTGTAGCCTACAGCCGTAACAAGTAGTCCTCAACTTTCAAAGGTTCATTAGGTGAACATTCAAAGTTAAAAGATCCTAAGTCACTTTTTCACACTTACTGTACATGACTGCACCATCCCCATGGTCACATGATCAAAATTCAAATGCTTGTCAAGAGTCATATTTATGAAGGTTGAAGTGTCCAGGGGTCATGCATTTTGCGATCTTCTGACAAGAAAAGCCAATGGGGACACCAGTTTAACTTAACAACCGTGTCACTAACTTACCAACTGCAGTGACTCACTTCACAACTGTGGCAAGGTCGTAAAATGAGGCAAAAAGTCACTTAACAAATGTTTCACTTAGCAACAGAAGTGTTGGGCTCAGTTGTGGCCATTACGTCAAGGACTACCTGCGTTTAAAATATTCAGATCGCAGGCCTGAAATCTTTGAAGGCTAAAAAGGGGGTTGAGCTACAGCTCTCATGTACAGGTAGCCCTCAATTTACGACCCTAATTGAGCCCAAAATTTCTGTGGTTAAGACTTTTGCTAAGTAAGTTTTGCCCCATTTTACGACTTTTCTTGCCACAGTTGTTAAGTGAATCACCGCAGTTGATAACTTAGCAACCCAGCTGTTAAGTGAACCCCATTGCTTTCCCCATTGCCTTTGCTGATCAGAAAGTCACAAAAGGGGAATCACGTGACCTTGGGACATAGCAACCGTCATAAAGATGAACCAGTTGCCAAAGCATCTGAAGTTTGATCACAGGACCTTAGGGATGCTGGAATGGTCGTTAAGAGTGAAAAAACGGTCCTAAGTTGCTTTTTCAGCCCGTTGTAAACCGAGGACTACCTGTACCACCCGTCAGCCTAAATAAGCCATCTGATCCTAGCCAAGCTCAAATATCCCACACCACACCAACCACTCTGCTCACAGGGAGTGGGGAGGTCTCCCACATAGCCTACGGAGGAGGAGGAGGCAGTAACTACTAACTGGGACACCTGCCACACCGCTTTGGAAGGTGGGGCTGGGGAGAGCGGCTGAGGTAAGCCACCTCCTCCGTCGGGACTGCTCGAACCTGCGCAAGGCTCTAGTTTGCGTCCCGGGAGCTGCGGCGGGAGCGGCGCGCGCGGGGGATTCTAAGCATTTCCCGCGACTGAGCAGGTAGGAAATCTCAACCGCCATTGAACTCGGCTTCTCCGGAAATCTCCGGAAAAGTCGGAGGTTTTTCCTTCGGCGGGGAATTACGAGCTTGGCGGTGCCAATGGGATCTCACGACGCATGCGCTTTGTGAATACGTAGTGGTGGGATTGGCGCGCTAGCTTTATTGGCTGCATTCATACAAGAGTCTTAACGCGGGTGTGGTAAATCCCCGCGACGTGCAACCTTTTGCCCGATTGTTGCCATGTGCGTTGCTTTGTTTTTTGAAGCCTCTCGTCCTGCACAAACTCAGAGCGCTTGGTTTAGGCTACGATTATTCTTTTAAAAAGCAAAATGTCCGGGTAAATCTGTTAGTTAATCGAGACTCAGCACGGCGTGCGAGTTAAAAAAAAAAATCATCTGAGGCAGGGGTCTCCAACTTTGGCAACTGTAAGATTTGTGGACTTCAACTCAAGCAAAGCTGGCTGAGGAATTCTGGGAATTGAAGTCCACAAATCTTAAAGTTGCCAAGGTTGGAGATCCCTGATCTAAGGCAAAGTAAATCGCTTAAGATTTACTAAGAGATTAAGATTAAGGCACATTAGCAACATCCTTCCTAAACTAACCAGGGTCTCCGAGACCCGTTCAAAAGGAGGGCGGCGATGATTAAAATGTCCAAAAAGGATATAATCCCAAATGCAACCGCCTGGGTCCCGTCAGATTCAGATATCTCTGTTTTAGCAACGGGATCTGGCGTCCCTCGGACAATGCCCGGAGTGTTAACGATGGAATTAAAAGTGATCCCTCTGATAGCCAGTCTCCCTTGGGGTCAGTGTACTGGCAGGAAGCGGGAGAAATCGTGGCGTCTGAATTTGGTCCCTGAGTTCGGAATTGAGGTACCGTAAATGGTGGCAGCAGAACCAGCCAGGAGCCGCAACTCGTTGGGATCCTTAAAAATGTTAATCTTGCCTTTCTGCAGCCTCTATGGAAAGGCACGGTTTCTCTGTTTAAAGCGAGGATGCGCTGGTGTCCATGCAGCGAATATATTTGTAAACACAGAGAGAGAGAGAGAGAGACAAAAAGCATCTTGGAGTAGGGAGCAGGAAGGATGTTTAAAAGCTCAGACGAAAAATACAAAAATACTTCGAAATAGGGACTGTCCTGTTGAGCCCGAGTTACTTCCTTCTTTTTTTCTTTTTTTTTCTCTCTCTCTACTTTCCTAGTTTGAAGATGTGTGGATTTCAGCTCCCAGAATTCCCTTGCCAACATTGCTGGCAGGAAAATTCTGGGAGTTGAAGGCCACACACCTTTGCGATGCTAGAGTTGAGAAATGCTGACAGACGCTCACTTTTAAAATGAACAATGAGGGTTAGTTACTTTGCGTTTTTTTTCCTCATTAGTCTAGGACAGATATGGGCAATCTACGGTCCGCGGGCCACATCCGGCCGTTGGGCTTTTTAATCCGGCCCGCCGAACTAGTTACTAGCAGAAGAAAAGTCCCAGAAGAAAACTTTTTCTTTTT
>JAEANM010011845.1:0-15082 GCA_017656035.1 Myanophis thanlyinensis | reverse complement strand
TGCTTTGCTTTGCTTTGCTTTGCTTTGCTTTGCTTTGCTTTGCTTTGCTTTGCTTTGCTTTGCTTTGCTTTGCTTTGTGTAGGAAAAGTGCTGTATATGAAAGGCACTAACCTATTGTCACTATTTTTGACAATAGGTTAGAGAACCTGGTTCCTTATCAGTTTTGGATTCCAGCTTTGATTATCCCTAATCATTGATCGCTTTGTCTTAATTTTTTTAGAAACTGCAGTCTGAAATGTCTGAGAAAGTTTTCTGCTCTTCAAATTAAGTTGTGAGAAGCCAGATAGGACTTTTAACTAAAATGACACAAGAACAGGCTTCGTTTGTGAAACATGCTTTTAGTTAAGGCTCTCTAAGCACCACGATCTACAATATACAGCAAAATAAACAAAGATTCACCCTGAATCAGAGTTAGAAAATAACTTCCTAGGAACAAAAATTGATATTTTGGTTTTTCATTTCCCCCCCCCCTGAAACCCCCCCCCCAACAAGCTTCTAACTCAATTCTTTGTTGCCATTTTAGTGTGTCAATTTGAACAAGTTGGAAGCTGTGCCAGATGAAGGGTGGCTTGTCAGAAAATCCATGGAACTGCTGGACCAGAGACGATTCTGGGCTGCCATAACTTTCCCTGAAATTGCTCCTAAGAGTGTGGATTTGCCCCATCATGTCAAATACAAGATACGGATGGATATCGATAGTGTGGAAAGGACCAACAAAATTAAGGACAAGTGAGCATCCTTTGGACGGCTTTAAGATTCTGACTATAGTCTTAGACTTGAGAACTTTAATTTATAATCAGTACAGCAGTAAATTGTTCTTGCCTGTGTTTTTGCAGATTCTGGGATCCAGGTCCTCGAGCTGATCCTTTTGATGACATGCGCTACATTTGGGGAGGCTTTGCCTATTTGCAGGATGTAATCGAGCAAGCAATCATCCGGACTTTGACAGGCTCCGAGAAGAAAACCGGCGTCTACATTCAGCAGATGCCTTATCCATGTTACGTGGACGACACGTAAGACTTATTAGACGACTATCCTGTTGATATTTCTGGGTCCCCCTTAATGAAGAACAAGCTATATTGTGACAAATTTAAAATCACACCTTATCTTAGCTGGAGGATATAATAGAATTTCTGCTTCAAAAAATCCCTAGTACAGTCCTCTGAGAGGAAGGAGAACCATTCAACCATCTCGAAGGAAGCAAGTACTTCAAGACAAGGATGCTTCCTAGGATAGTTTTTATTCCCTGAGTCCAAGAGCCTTTAGAACAGGGGTGTCAAACTCAGTTTTATTGAGGGCCACATCGGGGTTGTGTTTGATCTGGGGAGGCCAGGGTGGGTGTGGCCAGGTTGGGCATGACCAGCTCGATGCCACTCATGTTGGGGGCACCTCTGGTGGCCTGAGCGCTCTGCCAGTGAAAACTGCTCCTGTGCTCCATTTTCGGCTGAGACGGCCTCTTGCAACCTTCTGCCAGTGATAATGCAGCTCATGAGGGCCACCCGCGACTCTCCCGAGCTCCGTTTTTGCTGGCAGAGGCAGCACGGGCCAGTTCTTTGCTGTTTCTAGGGCGGCCACGAGCCTTGAGTTTGACCCCACTGCTTTAGAAACAATAGCAGCTGCCTCTGAAAATATCCTCCCAAACCTTTGTTTGCCTGCTGCTTTCTTTCTAGATTCTTGCGTATCTTGAGCCGGTCGATGCCTCTTTTCATGACTTTGGCGTGGATCTACTCAGTAGCGGTGATCATCAAGGGGATTGTATATGAGAAGGAAGCTCGGCTGAAAGAGACAATGAGGATCATGGGCCTCAACAATGGCATCCTCTGGCTTAGCTGGTTCATTAGTAGCTTAATCCCCATTCTCATGAGCGCGGGGTTTCTGACATTCATCCTTAAGGTGAGACTGGCTTCACTTCGCCCCCGGCCCACTCCTTTCTTGATGGGTTAATGTTATGGTTAAAAATGTTAAGAACTCTTCTCCAAACTTGCACCCTCAGAATACAGTAGACAACCAGCCAATCTAGCTCTCAGTTGGCACAGGACAATTATGGTTAAAGGTTATGGGAATAGCCCAACCTATCTAGAAAGTGCTGGCCTGGAAGTCTGATGTACCAGTGTCTCTCAACTGTGGGAACCTGAAGAAGCATGGACTTCAGCTCCCAGAATTTTCCAGTCATTGATAGTAAAGACTGGTCTTGGTTAAAACTTTAGCTGAATCCAACATAGTTCACACATCATGGCAAGTCAGAACCAAACAGATTATATTATGGCTCAGGGTAGTGTGCGATCCCAGCCTTTGTTCAAGCGTGCTTCACAAAGTTGGATGCCTCAAAAACATTTATATGAATTCTTGGGAAATGACAATAAAAAAGATAGCCAGTAACAGATCAGTGTAGTCACCTAGCATGTCTGCAGAAGAATATGCATATTGGTGCAAGATCACTACTCTTGTTCACCTGTGGGGAAACTGATACGGATGCTGAAAATATACTTGACTAAACTCTGCAGCCATCTGTAGTAGTTGTATTTTTTTTTAACGGTACAGTATTTGGTGCAACACAAACGTATCTCCTCTTTCTCTTCCTTTTTATCCAGAAAGGAAACTTGCTGCCCTACAGTGACCCCACGTTGATTTTCCTCTTCCTGTCTCTCTTTGGTGTAGTAACCATCTCACAGTGCTTCCTCATCAGCACCTTCTTCTCCAGGGCCAACATAGCAGCTGCTTGTGGAGGAATTATCTATTTTACTCTTTATTTGCCTTACGTCTTATGTGATGCCTGGCAGAACTATCTCAGTTTCTCTGTCAGAATGTTTGCAGTGAGTATTGACACGACAAGCCTTTTTGTTGTGGGTTCAGCAAAATAACTTTTCCAGAGTCTGGCATTTTTAAGATGCTTAGAACAATGATTCCCATTTCTGCAACTCGGATGGAAAATTTTAGCCATGCAACTTCTGGAAAGTTGAAGCGATTTTTCTGAGTATTTTTTCTTACACCGGTTCTTTAAATCTATGACTAATGTGTAACAAAATTTAAGTTACAATTCAGCTCTTTGTAAAGCTTTCAAATCCACCAAATTATATGGCTTCCCAATGCACTTTAATCCATTTTACTGATCTCTGACGGGAAATGGTAGTCATAATATTTACTTCTTTGTATGGAAAACATTTTTCTATAAAAGCTTCCCCTCATCCTCAGGAGCAAGGAGACATGATTGGGGTAAAGATACAAAGAGTCATGTTTCTATTGAATGATTATCACCATTGAGCATATATACTTTAAATCAACCACGGGCAGCGATTGAAGAATCGGTCTGCATCATCTTTTACTTTGGGTCTCTTTTACTTACCACATGCAACAGTGACTGATCTAATCTGACCCATTGGTTTTCCTCACATTAAAAAACGTAAATAGTAAATGTAATAGGAGTACTAATTGGTGGTCTTTCTTCACTAGAGCCTACTTTCTCCTGTTGCCTTTGGATTTGGCTGCGAGTATGTTTCCCTGTTTGAAGAACAGGGGATTGGGTTGCAATGGGACAGTTTCCTTCAAAACCCTGTGGAAAAAGACAACTTCAGCTTGACCGTATCTTTGTTCATGATGATGCTGGATAGCTTGCTGTATGGAATTATGACTTGGTACATTGAGTCTGTTTTTCCAGGTAAGTAATCTTTCTCCTCCTCCTCCTCCTCCTCCTCCGCCTCCTCCTCCTCCTCCTCCGCCTCCTGTTAGTTTCTACAGCCCCATCTTCTTCTCCCAATAAAACCACTTGTCCCAATGAAAGCCACTATCCTGTGGAGGATGGGGGAGCATAGCTGCTCCTTTGCAGGGATGAAAGCAGAAAAACAGTGGCAAGAAATAAAAGCATCTCAAGTCTTGCAGAATAGAAGGGCTGATATAAAGAATCATGATCAGAAGATAATTCCCATAATGAAAAGTGCCCATTCTGCAATACTGACTTCATGGCATTTCCTCTGGAGAAGCAGCAAAAATCCAGACTTAATTGATTCAGTTGCAGAAATGATTCCAAAGGTTCCCCTGGGGAACACCAGACAGGAACAATCTTTAGATATGGAAAGTCTGTTTTCCTACGTATAAACCCTTAATTGTGTGATTGTTATTCCGAGTTGAATGTGCAAAAAGTAGAGGCCTCTAAACTTGGAAGCAGATTTCTCAAATCATAAGAGAAGATATTTAACAATTAGTTCATCTCAGTGAAGAAAATTGTTTTTGGAGGATACATGCCCACCAATGTTGTATACTGCTTTCAGTGTTGCCTGCTGGATATATTTCTAGAATTAATTAATTACAAGCATCCAGAGTCTTTCTGAATTGATCTTACTGTAGAGGTACAAAGAATCCCACTATATCATCCAATCTATACTTTAATAAATGGAAATAAAGTTAAAGTAAATTGAACTAAAGGGCTACAAGTAGAAATTATAGAAGACAATCAAAACAAATATGTGTGTCAGTTAAAAGAAGCAGTTTTAGTAGTTGGGTTAAATCATATAGATGGTGCTTCCCAAATCAAATGGGTTGATGTGGCTAGAACTTTTGTTCACATTCTAGAATGTGGGAAAAACAAACCTAGTTCAGCCATTTCAAAAGCACCTTTATATATCTCAAATGCTGTGATCAATTTTTTTGTTTCATGAAAAATTCTTTGCTTTTTTTCCCCCCCACAATATTAGTTGTGTGAGCAACACAATTTAAACACCAGTGATATAGGTACTGCCGAAACTGTATTGTAATTACTAGAAGCAATTATTAGAATTATAAATCCATTATGTGAATGGATTTCATGTATTTTAAAGTGTATATATTTAATAAAGTTTGTTTTTAAAATTTTAAAAAAAAATTCTTTGCGTTCTGTTTAGGTCAATATGGCATTCCCAGACCGTGGTACTTCCCCTTTATGAAATCCTATTGGTTTGGTGAGAAATCTGGAGAACAGTGGCTCCCTTCTCATGCTGCAGGTTCATCAGAAAGTAAGTGACTCATTTGCAATCTTAAACGCTTGCTGAAATAAGGAAAATCCTCATCCTCATCATTAGATCCTGTACATTGAACAGCAAGTGTTTTCCAGAAGCTCTAATCATTCACATCATCTTTGGCATCATTCCAAGGGACATTAATAATCTTAAAATCTACCTTAAATGTTTTGTGCCAAATTTTTCAAGGCTGATCTTATTTCCTCTTTCCTTTCAGGACAAAACTCAGTTTCATTGAGGGCCACATCAGGGTTGTGATTGACCTGGAGGGGGGAGGCTGGGCGTGGCCAGGGTGTGCATGGCCAGTTTGATATCACTTGTGTCAGGGGTGCCTATGTTGGCCCGAGCACTGCCAGTGAAAACAGGCTCCCAAGCTCCGTTTTTGACTGTGATGGCCTCCTGGAACCCTTTGCCAGAAAAAATGAAGCTCCAGAGGGTCGCCCGTGGCCCTTGCGAGCTCCACTTTCAGCTGTGACAGCCTCCTGCAACCCTCTGCCAGCAAAAACAGTTTGGAAGGGTGGCCCTCTCAAGCTCTGTTTTCGCTGGCAGAGGCACCGTGGGCCAGTCTTTTGCTGTTTTCACGGTGGCCCCAACTGCCAGATCTAAACAACTGTGGGCCAGATCTGGCCCCTGGGCCTTGAGTTTGACACCCCTATTCCAGGAGGTATCCAACATGGTGCAATTTTTGTATGCCGGACTTTAGGCATACTGTACATAAGATATGGCCAACATTTGATGTTCACAGTTTTCAGTAGGTGTTCTAAATCTGATCTTTGACGTATGAATTCATTAGTGATGTGGTCACAATATGAGACATGGAGGGTTTTTCTCAGGAAGGGAATCATAATGTTGAGATTTCTTGCAATTCAGAAAAGTTGGATCAGACGGAACATAGGCTAATCCTGCAGAAACCTGATTCTATGTTAAGCTGTAGCATTGATGCCAAAACAAATCTAATCAAGCCCTGTTCAGAAATATCAGCATCAAACCTAGGTCAGATAATTCTTCCCAGGTTTTTTTTTGGAATGGAAATCTTCTGACATTTCAGTTCTACTTGGGATCAGTTAGATTGCCAACAGTTGTATTTCCTGGGATTCATAAAGTGGCTACATCTACATAATATCCCAATGTGCCCTATGATCTCCATCATTTTTGCTACCTACATTATTGTTCAAAAAGACTGCACACAAACAAAAATCTGATTACTTGCTTAATTGGATTTCCTTTCTCTTTTTATAGTTTGTATGGAAGAAGAGCCAAACCATCTTCCCCTTGGAGTCTCCATTAAGAACTTAGTGAAGGTTTACCGTGATGGCAAGAAACTGGCTATAGATGGTCTTACACTGAATTTCTATGAAGGGCAGATTACCTCCTTCTTAGGGCACAACGGAGCAGGAAAAACTACCACAATGTAAGAGGAAATTTCTTAAAGAAGAAGAAATAGCATCTTGATTCACAGTTGATTCTATTGTTTTGAAAACTAACTCCTTCTCAATTATGTTTAGGTCCATTTTGACCGGCCTATTCCCCCCAACCTCGGGCACAGCGTTCATCCTGGGTAAAGATATCCGTTCTGAGCTCAACACTATCCGGAAGAATCTGGGTGTTTGTCCTCAACACAATGTTTTGTTTGACGAGTAAGTCACATTACCAATCACAATTCCCTTGTATATCTACTCAATGTATTTCCTTGATAGGAAAATGCAGAGGGTTATGATGGGAGATGATGGTGATGGGGACAGAGTATATATTTGTCCATATATCTGATGGCACAGGGAGTGAAATGCCGTATTGCAGGCTAACTCTGCTCCAAGTTTGGAATTCGATCCTGATGGGCTCAAGGTTGACTCAGCCTTCCATCCTTACAAGGTTGGTAAAATGAGGACCCAGATTGTTAAAGGCAATATGCTGACACTGTAAACCACTCAGAGAGTTCTATGAAACACAGTGGGGTTGTATATAAGTCTTAAGTGCTTATTGCTGCTGTATGAATAGCATCTGTGTTAATGTTGGCTAGTCCATCAAGTTCATATTCTGTGGGATGTATTGCTTTGCTTCAAAAATGTCCTCAAATTCTTAAGCCGCTTTAGAAAAAACATGATGGAATATTTAGGTAGGAATGGCACTAAATAGAAAACATACCAGAATCAGATTTTCCCCCCAAACAGAACAGTTGTGTACTGTGCTGTGACACAATAAATAAAGGCTTTCTAATGCATGTTTAGGTTATTCTTATTGACTGTTCCTGGAACTGGGCCCAGAAAATAAATCAGGGGTAGTTTCATTTGCAGTACGTTTATTGTTTCCTGTAAATACCAATGCTTGGAACTTTTGGAAGAAACCAGACAAAGGCAAGGCTAAGCAGTGGCTTCAATCCCTGGTTTATTTTAAGAGGAACAAACCTCCAACCATGATTCATGCTGTATGTTACACAATTATCGGATATCACCGTCCATGGATGATTAAATGTATCTGCTTGTAGGGAATATTAGGAGGCAAGATTAATGCTTTGATAATTTGGCTTTTTGTGTGTGTGTCAGGCCCCATTTGCTCTCTGTAAATAGATTTACTGCCCACTGAAGCCTGGTAAATGAAGGGGAGGAATAGCAATTTTTTCCCCCTTGGCAAAAGAAAGTATTGTGCAAGAACTCCTTTATATTTACAAGATAGAGAGCCCTTTCGTTTTCATTTGCTGACTCTGTAACTAAATGAGATTGTTGGCAACTTTCTTCAGATGCCCTGACTTGCCCAGATGCTCAGAGGCTGTGAGCATTTACCCCAAGTTGATACAGTTTTCTTTAAATGGCTTTTTCTCCCATAATCCTTCAGACATGCTTCCTATACATATTTGGTTAAAACCTTGTATAAGGTTTTAGGGGACGGGGGGAGACTGCTCTAGTTCTACCTTGGACATTAAAGCCAGCTGGGTGACTCTGGGCCAGTCACTCTCCCTCTCTCACAGCTCAACCTGTACCTTACAAGTTTGCTGTCGTGGTGAACATTAGAAATGAAGGAGTATTATGTACAGCGTGTTCATCACCTTACATTACTTTTGAAGTAATAAAAGCAGGATAAAAATCAAATAAATAAAACAACTATGCCTTCCAATTCTCCATTGTCTCCACTGGGATATATTTTTATTGTACCCAAGTTGATTGGTCTTCTAGAAGCTGCAGTCAAGGAAGAAAAGCATCTGTCTGATTAGTAAATATTAAGATAGATAATAAATGGTCAGATAAGATCTAAGAAACCTTCTTTGATCTGTGTATAGATGGCCTTTGATAGTTTTCCCCACTTATAGGCTGTTCTAAAACGTCTAGTCATCAGATTTTATATCGTGTCAACTATGGCTGAGTATCAAAACTACAAATGGGAAAATGGCCTCTGCTAGGCATAACTTCAAAATAGATTAACAACAGATATATAATGTCTTTTTTCTTACCTTTTTCTCCCTTTTCCCTAGGCTGACAGTGGAAGAACACATTTGGTTTTATGCACGCCTGAAGGGGCTGCCGAAAAATTTGGTGAGAAAGGAAATGGAACAAATGGCTACAGATGTTGGCTTGCCTCACAAACTCAAATCTAAGACAAGCCAACTCTCCGGTAAATTGCTATTATTCAGTTATTTAGTGTTGCTTATCTGCATACCTGTAGAATACAAGATGTTGAGACCTCTCTGGGCTGATAAATCATTGCTCTTCTTTTGTAAGCTACAAGGGGACGTTCTAGACTCTTGAGAGATTTTGTACATCTTTGAACACAACATTCTCTTTATTGTGGGTGGTAGAGAGAGAAGAAAAGGGGAAGGAAAAAGTGTGGAGAGAGGCCTCAGTTGAGCAGCAAACATGAAGATTCCTCTTGGATGGTCAGAAAAAAAATGGAGGAGAAGGACTTTTTTCTTCTCTTCTATATTCTGGGATTTACAGGATCTTCCTTGAGGAATTTAGTGAATTAAAGGACAAGAAAACCAAGCTCTCATTTCAAGATGGCCCATCCATATTGCTATATGGCAAGAAAAATCCAATAGTGTCACTCTGGAATTATATATATATTTCATTTGTCTCCTAAAGGCATGGATGTGTCCTTTCTCAAATTACATAATAATTAGTGGTGATGTAGTGTATCTGAAGGATACTTAATTGGGAAAGATTATTTCAGTCATAACATGCCTGCCCACTTGCTTCCCCATTGGAACAGATTCACACAAGTGCATGATGGTTAGTTCGTATTTATTTGTTAATCAACAAATGTTAATCAACCTATCTCATGAAAAGCAGCGTACAATAATCAGATGACACCACACATGTAAAAGGTTTATTGTAAGAATATAAAAGCATTAAACATTAAAATATCCCCAAAGAGTCTAAATCTTTTCAAAACTTGTCTCCTAGGTGGCATGCAGAGAAAACTTTCAATAGCTCTGGCCTTCGTAGGTGGCTCTAAAGTTGTCATTCTTGATGAGCCAACAGCCGGAGTGGATCCGTATTCCCGAAGAGGGATCTGGGAGTTGCTCTTGAAATATCGACAAGGTATTCTTTTGTCTTGCGGATCAATGAAACTTTGCATGCTTATATTGGGTGGTGGTTGTCAGAAGCAACATTTTTAGATAGAAAAGAGCAGAGGTTTAGTGGCAGAGCATGCAGAAGATTCCAATTTCTGTTACTTCCATTTTGAGCTAGGAAAGACTCCTATCTGAAACCTCAGAAAGCAATTGCTGGCTAATGTATCCAGTATTAGGCTCTGAAAGTGATCTGATTCTGTGCAATGTAATTACCGTATTTTTTGGGATATAAGATGCACCTAGATTTAGAAGAGGAAAACAAAAAAAAGTTTTTGCCTCCGTGCACCCCATTTTCAGCCCATTTTTGGGGCTTCTGAATTCTCAGAGTTGAAGTCCACAAGTCTTAAAGTTGCCAAGGTTGGAGACCCTTGCTTTAATTAATGGGCAATAATAAAGTTGACATCACCTTTCAGACAGCTAGAATGGCTGATCTGGATCATTTACTGTATATCTTCTTGCTATAGCTTTTGTAAGAACACCTTACAAGGCTCTTTGGATAAACATGGGCCACCATGGTTGCGTGGGAAAGTTAATTTGTTCCTATTTTCTTGGTGTCCATTTGCCGTCTCCGAGCTGTTGTTAGCCCATGTAAAGAAAACAGAAATCACATGATTGCTAAGTTTCCCTAATAAATGTTTCTTTCAAACTGTAGGTCGCACTATCATTCTCTCTACCCACCACATGGATGAGGCAGACATCCTTGGAGACCGAATTGCCATCATATCTAATGGCAAACTTTGTTGCGTTGGCTCTTCATTATTCCTGAAGAACCAGCTGGGCACAGGATACTACCTGACTTTAGTCAAGAAGGATGTGGATTCCTCACTCAGCTCCTGTAGAAACAGCAGCAGCACAATATCTTACCTGAAAAAGGTAGGAGCTATTGCTACAGTAGTACGGGCTAAAACAATCTAAATAGATGGGGCTTCTCAAGTGTAATAACTTCTTTCTAGAGGTCTCTAATCATACAAAAATGTTCAGGAGCACAATGGCACAATCTAAAGACATAGCAACATTCTGATTTCTGATTGATTTGATTTCAATGCCTGCCTTGGCTGCTCTTGGGTTAGCGTTGCAGTGTTCTTAAAATGTACTTCCTCTTGATCTACTTGGGCTAAAACATCTTTCAATTACTTTTTTTTTCTTCTTTAACTAGGATGACAGTGTTTCACAGAGTAGTTCTGATGCAGGTCTTGGAAGTGATCATGAAAGTGACACCCCAACAATAGGTAAGGTTGTTTCTTGCATATTGAACTTCTGCACTTTGTTTGACTAGATGGGGTGTTCTTAATCCCCAGTGTGATAGAATTTTGATACTAAATTTCTTGACTTTTTTTTTTTAAATAGTCCAACGTCTGCAGCATTGATAGACTGTTAATCTAAGCAAGGCAGGTTAAAAGCTTAAGGCTTTGCTTCTGGCAGTTGCCTCTCTTTGATGGGCTTTTGTTGCTGGATAATGTGGTGGCAGAATTATTCTCTCCTACTACATCCAGTAACACCTGCTCTTTTAAAGGGGGCCTCACCCCTTAGCATAGATCTGGGAAGAACATAGGTAGCACCCGCTATCCTCATTGACCTAAGGGGATTTTCTCTGTTACTTGAGAATCTTTCTAGTCATGGAAAAGCAAAGTCTGTTTCTAATTTTCTATTGTGAATTCAGTTATTGTGCAATGAATAAGATGTTGATATCTTATATTGCTTCAATTCCCCAAGATAAGCACTTTGATCATTAGCAATCTCTGATATGAAAAGATTATATTCAGTTGGTACAGCATAAAGCAACAGCAGCAATGACAGAATCTGATGACTCCTTGCGTTGTTCTAGATGTATCTGCAATTTCTAATCTGATTATGAAGCACGTCCCAGAAGCAAGGCTGGTGGAGGACATTGGTCACGAGTTAAGTTATGTGTTGCCCTATGAAGCAGCCCGAGAAGGAGCTTTTGTGGAGCTGTTTCATGAGATTGATGACCGCCTCTCTGACCTGGGTATTTCCAGCTATGGCATTTCTGAGACTACCTTGGAAGAGGTATGTGAAGAGATGACAGCAGCAATTCTGATATTGTCCCTAGCTTGGTTTGCTCCTAGCGAGCTGTGGCTGCGATGTATTTATTTATTTATTTATTTATTACTTATTTTTATCACTAAATTCCTACACTGCCAATGCTAAGGGACCCTGGATGTTTTAGAACAGGGGTGTCAAACTCGATTTCATTGAGGGCCTCATCAGGGTTGTGTTTGATCTCCAGGGGCCGGGGTGGGCATGGCTAGCTCAATGTCACTCATGTCAGGGGTGCTTCTGGTGGCCTGAGTGCTTCTGCCAGTGAAAATGCGCTCCTGAGTGCCATTTTCGGCTGCCATTGTCTCCTGCAACCTTCTGTCAGCAAAAATGGAGTTCAGGAGGGCTGAGAGCTTCTGCCAGCGAAAATGGGCTCCTGAACTCCGTTTTTGCTGGCAGAGGATTGCAGGAGGCTGTGGCAACTGAAAACGGAGCTCGGAAACCCATTTTCGCTGGCAGAAGCACTCAGGCAAGTCCTTCACTGTTTCCAGGGCGACCCCGTGGGCCAGATCTTAGTACCTCACAGGCCAGATCTGGCCCCCGGGCCTTGAGTTTGACACTCCTGGTTTAGAACAACATAGTAAATCAATATGAGGAACAGTCCAGATAAAAAAGCAAGTTAAGAACAAAGTTAAAATTTACCAGTTAAAAGTGAGAACCAGAATTTAAAAATTCAGAAGGCTAAAACATTTAATTAGGTGGAGACAGGTGGAGCCCTCAAGTCACCAGCCATCCTGAGGGTTGCAGTACACCCCATGCTAATTAGCAAAGCCAGGTCTTAACATTCTTCCAGAGAATCAACAGAGTTGAGGATTGCCTCAACTGTGAAGTCAGATGTTCCAAAGGGGAAAAGCAACAGCAGATAAAACTTTCCTTCTGGATCCCACCGGTCAAAATTCTTTGACCGGTGGGATATGCAGCAAAGCAGCATTTCCTTCCTTGCTTAACCAGGTGGGATGGCTCAGTGTAATTGGGAAGATATGGTCCAATAGTAGCCTTCTTGCACTTGGCAGCAGGGTATTGATTGATTGATTGAATTTATATTGCTGCCTATTCGCACATGATGACTCAAGGTAGATTACAGAATATAAAACCACATATAAAAACAATAAAACTAATAAAAGAAGACTCATATAATAAATTAATATAACAAAATCACCCCCTACCCCAGGGATAGCACCTCACACCCGCCATTTAATGGGCTCCATCCCGCTCTGGGTTCCCCAGGCGATATGCTTCCAAAACGTACCAACACCCATTCTCACAAAATGAATTGCAGTATTGCAAACTATATTTTGGCTTTTCTGGTGAGTGGAATAGTAATAGAAACAAATAGTAATACCTGTAGTAATAAATACAAACGTAAGAATTTCATGCTATTCGCGGATCTAATTATCCAATGCTATGAAGTGCGGTCAGGGACTATTCAGATGTCCCTGGTGAGCTGCACATGAGGGTAGGAACTTCATCTCCACGGATGTTACTAAGAGCAGTTCTCTACCGTTCTGCCTCTGGATTTTACTTACACTTATCAGGGCATCCATGCATGGTGGAACAGGCCTAATCCGAACTGCCATCTGTGAGGTCGGAAAAAAAGCTAATCTTTCCCTCCAGCTTTCTTTGGGAAAAGAACTGCCCACCCTCAGCATCTCTGCAGGGATCTTTGAAAAAACTGGGTCACCCTAACTTTAACTTTAACCTAGCCCTATCTGGAAATGTCATGGATTAAATCAGGAACGTCTTTCCTAAGAAATATGAGTCCTGCCGTATTTCTCAACCCGTGGCAACTTTAAGCTCATCTTGGCTTTTTTCCAAATATGATTTCCTCTCTTCCTCCCACAGAGCTTGAATTCTGTTCCATGAGATCCATATCTTTGAGTCTTTTCTTACTTGTGCTTAACCACACCGCGAGCCTCCCTTGCACCACCACCCCTCTGTCTGCTATGTCACCATGACATTACCTCCAGTGGTCCAACTGCTTCTCCGTTCATGAGTGAAACAGGTTAAGTCA
The DNA here is from genome assembly GCA_017656035.1 of Myanophis thanlyinensis. Taxonomy (NCBI): domain Eukaryota; kingdom Metazoa; phylum Chordata; class Lepidosauria; order Squamata; family Homalopsidae; genus Myanophis; species Myanophis thanlyinensis. The sequence continues at coordinate 1,464 of JAEANM010011845.1, read as the reverse complement.
GCTTTAGCTGCGCAAGTGTTTATGTAGCCTTCTCCAGTTTATTTCATCAGAGTGCAAAGGGTGCTTCAAAATGTGTAAACCTGTTAGGATTGTGACTGTAGTGGAGGCACAGAAACAGGATAGAGTTGGACTGCTAATTATAGGGGAGAGAATACCAACTCAATGTAGGGAGAGATCCTTAATAAGAAAGACCAGGAAAAATATTTCTTAAAACTTCTGTTTTGCTACGCTTTCACTCCTACCAAAGTTGTTAATACACTTTTTGGTAAGGAAAAATATTTTTTAAATGTTCTAAGATAGGCCACAATAATTGTCAGCCTTTATTTAAGACAGAAACTTTAAAAAGTAGCATTAAAAAAAAGAGTTTGTGGAAACAAAAGAGCATTGATTGTGATTAAGCATAAAGTGCCTGATTCCTGGCTGAAGTGTTAATAGAGGAGGTATTTCATCATACAATGTTCTCGATTTTATCAAGTTGGAACCTGCTTGCTTTAGCTGGTATTATTTATTTATTATACATACTAATAAATATTTAGCGGGGTTTTAAATTTTAAAATTTTTAATTTTTAAAAAATAAATTAAATTTGGTAATTTTACTTTTAATTGGGTTTGGGCCATCAATTTAATCCGTTCTTAATTCTATTTTAATTTTTATATGTCTGGTTTTAGATTGGCTGTACACCGCCCCGAGTCCCTTGGGAGTGGGGTGGTATAGAAATTCTGTAAACATTAAACATTAACTGGTATAAATTATGTACTATAATTACATTTATATCCTAACTTTATTTTGTACAAATCAAGTTGGTGCAGATTAGTATTTCTCACCTGTGGCAACTTTAAGATGGACAGATTTCAACTTCAACTAAGGAATTCTGGGAATTGAACTCCACATGTGTTAAAATTGCCAAGGCTGACAAACACTGCTGTAAATAATGCTCCCACCTCCAATTTCTCCCCAAACAACAACCCTGTGAGGTGGATTAGGCTGAAAATGAATGACTGTCCCATAATGATTGTGCTGGCTTTCATACTTAAAGTGGGATTAGAATTTAGAATTTGCTAGTCCAGTACTTTCATCACAACTCCAAAGTGGAAAATTGAGACGACTCATGCAGCTTATGTACATGGGGCTCCCCTTGAATAGCATCCGGAGGCTGCAGTTGGTGCAGAATGTGGCTGCGCGGGTGATCCTGGGGGCTCCTTGGAGCTCCCATATTACACCTCTTTGCACTGGCTCCCTGTGGCGTTCTGGGTGCGATTCAAGGTGCTGGTTCTTACCTTCAAGGCGCTCCATGGCTTGGGGCCCGGGTACTTACGGGACCGCCTGTTGCCACCATCAGCCTCCAGCTGACGGGTGCATTCCCACAGGGCAGGCCTCCTTGGGGTTCCACTGTCAGGACGGTGTCGTCTGACAGCCCCAAGGGTTCGAGCCTTCTCTGTGGGGGCACCCTCCCTTTGGAACGA
>JAEANM010011844.1:0-15083 GCA_017656035.1 Myanophis thanlyinensis | reverse complement strand
AATACAAGCCAGGAGGGACAGGGATCTAATAGGCAAGTGGTGGCATTAAGGCCACCCAGCAATCTGTCCACTGCATCAAACTAGTGACTATTCTGTTCTACAGCTTCCTCTTTTATAATGCAAAACTATAAATCTTACTTGTCATCTCTAGCTCTCTGCTATATACTATTACTGTGTTTTATGCTGTTTCATTTTATTTAATTTAGTATATGAAGTCTACATAGTTTACATTAAAAGAGTATTTAAAAGTAAAATGTTACAAATAGTTATGGTAACCAATAAAAACAAGTTAAACTTGCTATGACTTGTTCTACATCTATAGTAGGAAATAATGGTTTCTGTGTGTCTGTGTACATATATATACATATGTATAGATGGGGTGACACAGTAGCTCAGCAATTAAAATGCTGGGCTTGTCAGCTGGACAAGCTACTTGCTACTGCCAATCAAACAGTTCAAAAGCATGCAAATGCCGGTACATAAATAGCTATCAATTTGGTGGGAAGGTAACAGTGATGTCATGAACGCAAAAATGTCTTTGGAGTCCACTAGATCAATGGCCTTGAAACAGAGCTGAGCATTCCCCCTATAGTGAGCAATGACTAGCAGAGTAAAATCTGCAGGGACTCAACATCTTTTTTAATGTATGTATGTATGCAAAAAGTTATAATTCACTATTCTTTAAATTTTTCAATGCCAGTAAATTGTTTTCCATTTTTGGTAGTAATGTTGAGAGACAGTCTTCAAATCCCACACTGTATGAGAGTTCCCTCTACTCAGTAAATAATAATAAAATTAATAAAATTTTAATAATAAAATTTAGAATAATCAAAGTCTGTCTTTAATCATTCTTAAATATAAGTGAATCCTGCAATAATTTATAATTTTGTCAGTAAAGTATGATTTTTTATAACACATTTTTGGTTATTATAGAAGAAACTTCCCAAAAGATTCGTCTAACAGATCTTCCTTATCGGTTGGTTTTTGCTGTTGCTTCAGAGGATTCTGTACTCTTTTATGATACACAGCAAACTTTTCCTTTTGGTTATGTATCTAACATACATTATCATACTCTAAGTGACATTTCATGGTAAGTAATTTGATGTCTTCTAGAAATAGCCTTGACTTCAATCACTAATCACTAGTAAAATCTATCTTAGTTTGAATATTTAATACTATTGAGTTGCTTATAACCTTTCTTCCAAATGAGCAACAAGAAAAATATTGTCTAATTTCACAGTTTGATAAAGTATTGTTTAATATTAGCAAAGATGCATGTATGTATAAGAGAAATACAAACATAACTTATTACTTTTGCAAATAGTTTGTTCTTAGGCAGAATAAACAATGGTATTATGGCTTCAGGATGACTTCAGGACCCCACCCCTAGTCGGGTCACAGTCTGTTTGGAACCAAGCTGGTAGGCAAGGTGTGCATACACGCACAAAGCTGCATTTGTGAAAACAGTGTGCATGCAGATGCACAAAGCCATCTCCTTTCTCCCCAACTCACTGCTGCCAGTCCACCAAGCCAGAAGGGCTGGGGACCACTGCCTTAAATAACATATTTAACTGAAAAAAGGTTAATTTGTGATGCTCAGGTTCCCTATCATGTCATATTAGTGTTGCCAACTCCAGCTGAAATTTATCTTGACAGCTTTCTTCCCACCCCAAAATATATCAGTGAGATACACACATGCGCGTGCACACTTATATCTTCCTCCTCCTTTGCCAGAAATGATATTTGGAAAAGGACACAATGGGTACAAAAAACTATTCAGGTTGGCTGCCTGTTAAATATATTCTATTTATAAATTGATCCCTATCTGCAGATATATTCTCTCTTGCATACAAATACCAGAACACACAAGCACTGAAACACCGATGTTTTCCTTCCCTCCTTCCAGCAGTAACAACAGAAAAGAAGCAAATGAAGGCATAATGGGCTAAAAATAAAATAAAATTAGAAGTTGAATGAAAGCAAAATAGGATACAAGAGATCAGAATCCTGGCTTAGATATTACACAAACATTGAATAGGCTCCTATCGGTTCCCTATAATCTTGGCTGATTTTTTTTTAAAAAAAAAACTGGATTAAAATTCATTAAGCAGACAGTCCCTCATTGCTAATCTTCAGACTAATCTTCAGGGCTTTTTAAAAGTGTACTCTGCAGTTACTTCACTTCTCGCTCCTGCTTTTATCTTCAACAATTTCTCTTTTTAAGAATCAGTATAATATGACCCTTGTTAGGTAACTGAAGTGGAGGTTGCTCATTTCCTATCAGATAAATATGATAATATAATCAAATATTTTACCATTTTAATAATTCCAGTAAATTTGTGGAACTACTTTGAAAGATATAATCTGTCTTCAGCTAGAGTTTCTTTTTAAATAAACAGATCTAATACATCAGAGTACAGTAGTTTATATATTTGAGTATTTTATTTTGACTCTGCATAGCTGTGTATTTTACAGCCCATGTGTCAAATACAACTATTTAATTTTTTTTTAAAGTACACCTGTGCTTCCCCTTGTACTGAGCAGGATTACTAGTGCAACAACACATCATCAGTAGGGCAAAACAAACTTGTCTCACAATGGTCTAATCCAGGGGTTGGGAACCTTGGCTCTTTCATGACTCATGGACTTCAACTCCATGAAAGCATGGCTGGCTCAGGAATTCTGGGAGTTGAAGTCCATGAGTCACGAAAGAGCCAAGGTTCCCAACCCCTGGTCTAGAGTTATCCAACAGCAAACAAATTTAATAACAGCAACTCTCAAATGGATATGACAGAATTAACATCTAAGGTTGTTGAATATCCATTTAGAATTAATGTCCTAATAAAGATGCCAAAGAAGGTGACTGCAGTTGAATACTTAGATTCAGTAGTTGCAGCAGACTCAATCCCATGTTTCTCCTCATTAAAACAGTGTGGCTTTCCCCTATCCCCTTCAATTAGTGACCGGCTATTTCCTACAATAAGTCCTTTGAGACTATTAGTGCAAATCCAATACAAAGTATATATTGGTTAAAACTTTTTAATTGACCAATTACTTCTCCTTCGTTTTACCCAGAAGCTTAGAAGCAAAATCAGATCGCCTCTTACTCAGAGGTGAAATTCAGCAGGTTCTAGCAGGTTCACTAGAAACGGCAGTAAATTTCCTAAGCAGTTTGGAAAACTGAAAACTTCTTCTGTTAGAACAAATCCCCCTTCCCCCCCCCACTTTATAGGGTTAATTTTTCAGCATTCGTTGGCTGGGGAATTCTGGGAGTTGAAGTCCACCCATCTTAAAGTTGTCAAGGTTGAGAAACTCTGTTCTGACAGAACCCTTCCTCTGGATCTTGCTGCAAGCCAGTTGACAAAGTATGTCCCAACACAAGGAAATATGGGGTGCAGATCAAAGCCTGAAATAGCAGGCTAGGAAATACAGAAAACTAGAAGAAGGATTGTATTTGATGTTTATTGAAGAAGATGTTTATCTGGGTCTTTAATGTGGCTTGTGGCAGCATTACTGAAGGGATTCTTCCTATGACTTAGAGTACAGTTGAATTTTGGTTGGGGTTTTAGAGAAACCTAGTGGGAACAATGGGGTTCAATGTATGCCCTATTTTGTTAAGGCAAAAAACCCAATTTGCCATTAATTTCTAGTCAAATACATATCTGCACTATAATACTGATGGACATAATTAGAAAAAGAGAACAATTCTGTTACTATTTAATTAATTTAATATAGCTAAGCTTCTTTAAGCAATTGAATTTAATCCAGACTTTTCCAAATGAATAAGTACTCTGGAGCACAGCAATCTTTCAGACTCTACTTTTCCTTGAATAACAAAATAAAGATGTATGTATTTAAGAAAGAAGTATTCAAAATAAATGTATTTCTTAGAAAAAGTTGCTAAAAATCTATAGATTAGGATATACTGTATTATAAAATATTAGGGAGAAATACATATGAAAACAATTGTAAACTTTCATACTTTTGTTTAAATTAAATGGAGGAGATTTGTTAATTTATTACATGTGTGAACCTAACATAGCTGACTAATTTTTCCATTCCTGATGAGGAGGGAATGACTTTTAGAGCTTTGCTGATTTACTTTTGTAATAGCTTTTGTTGCTAATCATCCAAAAGACACAGTTAATTGGGTCATATTCAAATGCCATAAATAAATAAATACATAAGATCCTTGAATCAAGGCACTTAAAAGATGATTTGTGCCTGATTTACCCATTAATTGTGCTCTTGAAATATGGCTAATAATGCCTTCCATAGACTGATTCCAACAATAAGATTTTGCTGGATTGCTGGAAGAAGTTAAGCCATATGTGATCATTTAAGTAGTTATACAGCAGAACCAGCTAGGGCAGTGGTGGCGAACCTTTTACTTACCGAGTGCCAAAAAGTACACGCTTTCCACGCGTCATCCGCACTTCCACGTGCGCTGCATGCGCAACTGCACCATCTGCAAATGCATGCAGCTTTTGCGCATGCAATGCATGCACACTGCATGCAGGCACTCATGCATACATAAGCAATCGCATGTGCATGCACAAGAGAGGTCCGAAGACCAGCTTGATTTCCTGCTGGAATTGTGCGCATGCACAGTGGAAACCAGCTCGGTCTCTGCAATTGCACATGCTCAGATGGAAATAAGTTGGCCAACAGCTTGTGTGCCCAGCAAGATGGCTCTGTGTGCCACCTGTGACACCCGTGCCATAGGTTTGCCATCACGGAGTTAGGGGAAAAGGGCAGACACTATAAAGCATGCTACAGAAACAACTTTGCTTCTTATGTGAAAAAAAAAGTGACCAAATGTCACATTTTTCCATTTTCAGGAGTCTGCACTTTTAATGGTTATTTGTCTCTCCAAAGACTGCAGGTGTTTTTTTTTTTAAATGAATAATTAATTCAACATATAATTTAATGTTTATAATCAATAATTCAATAAATATAAATGAAAAAAAACCTGTGTTACCTTCCCATTTTTAGTTGAAACTACTCTCAGCTCCCAGGGTTGATTACATACTATCTGCAAATTTTCCACTAAACTGTTGTGGCCATGGTGCAATATGGGGTGGTGACTTTTTTTTGCCATTTTAGGAAGAGTAAGTGCCATTTCTTAACAAAGATGAGGACATCTGAATAGCCATGTTTGACATTAAAACATTTTCTAATTTTGGCTCTTTGGAGTATATTTAGAAGAAATAGATGCATTTAAATCTCCTAGAACCCATTGTGTATGTAGTATAGGATTTTATTGTGAAAAAAATAAACCAGGCAAAATCCATGCCCCTGGTAACTGCTGTTTTACTCTAGTACCATGAGAATGTTCTGGGGGTTGTAAAAATTGAGCTGATTGCATATATGACTTGTGTGTCATTGGTGTCTATCCTTGCAATGTTTAGTAGTACTTGCAGATAAGCTTCCCTTTGTGAGTCAGAAGCTGTCCTTCTTCTATGACAAAAACTGAATTGCCATTTTCATGTAATAATAAGGGAAAAAAATCAGAAAATGGAAGTATATTTATTCTTGAATTGTGTTGCTCTAATACAGTTGCAAATCAGTATGATCTATTCCAAAACACCAGCCTTCCCAGCATGGCAGATTGCTATAACTACAGGGGAATAGCTGTAGCATAAGCATTAGTGAGAGTATTTTGCACAACACTTACAATTTCTACACAGGAGTTTGGCAGCAGTTGAGAAACAAGTCCATATGCTAGCTACTGATGTTGCCTCTGAAAATGAGTCATATATACTATAACACAGGATGTAATTTTCCACAGACTTATTCATTTAGTAATTAATTAGTTAATTTACTGATGCTAGGAAATAACCTTATATGTCCTAACCTGATGTTAGAGAAGCAAAAATATTCCCATTCTCCAATAGATTAAGCAGATTTCCTCCATTTCCTTTCCATTCCAAAGGCAATAACTTATTTTTTCAAAACATGTAAGTTTCATTCCAACAAAATATGAACCTGTGAAAAAGGTCACAGAGAGATTTCCTTCATGCAGGCATCAGAAAATATAGAATGTTCATCCTAAAGCAGATATTATTATGCCTAAATTGTCTTCACTCATGTTTCCATTCTGGCATTTCATTATTTTAAAGCACAACTCTTTTTCCTCAGTAGGCACTTACTGTTGATATTAATAGAAACAGAATTAATATTAATAAATGCAGTAAGATCTGTGTTTGGTGGAATATTGTCTTAAACTTCAGGATTTTTTTAAAATTACTTTTGCATAGCCTGTCTTCCATGCATAAGCTCAAAGTTCTGTATTTTAGGCTTAGAAATATGATTGTAATCTACCTTGGGGTGATTATAGGGAAAATATTTTAGATAAAAACTATAGTGGTGTTTCCTATGTGAAAAATTATTACATCAAAGTGTAATAAATGAAAAAAAAAAAGAAAGAGAAAAGGCATGTTGCAAGGCAGTTGGGATGGCTAATGGAAAATAGTCTTTTTTTTAGCTTCTTCCCTTTTACATTTATTCAAAATGGTGAACTGGTTCTGTGCAGACACCCAGAAGTATATCAAGTAAGTCTTTTGTTTTTTCCACTTTACAGGGTTAATCCTGTAAGGAAGGCAGGAAAAAATCCATTCTGGTGTTGTTTCTAGCCTAATCTTTATTGCTCTGCTTACAGAAACTGCCTACCCAGTCACATGACCACCCCAGCCATGCCCACAGAACCGGTAGTAAAAAAAATTGAATTCCTCTACTGGTCCTGATAAAAAACACAAACCATGTCTGCCTTCCCTGTAGTTACAATAACAGATCTTATTTATTTATTTATTTATTTATTTATTTTATATACCACACCCTCTCCCGAGGGACTCGGGGTGGTTCACAGCAAGTAAAATACATAGAGACAACAATTAAAACCAATATAAAATGATTAGATTTGCTGATATTTTTAAAAATTATAGTCTGTAAGCATTTCTCTCCCCTTTACTTTCACTTTCCAGAAAATTCCAGAAAATTAGGGATGATACACTTTGCTTCTATGGGCTTTTCCATGATGGTTATTTAGCCTGCAGACCTTCCTTATATCTGTCAAGGTCACGCCCACAAGCCATTACAAGTATGTTGTCTGTCAAGGTTTTAAAAACCCAACTGACTAAAAGTGACCGTGGTTTACATTTTATGACTTGGGGACAAAAGGCAGAATTTCTTATCTGCCAAAGATGATTGGGAACCTGTCTGGAAGTTTATGGATACCAGTCATTGATGTTAGTGCACTGATTTGATGGTTGTTGGCATGGTGCAGTGACAAAGGCAGGCTGGTGGTGGTGTGGTTGGGCCAACCCAGATGCTGCGGCTGCTGTTCTACCCCCTGATACACTCTAGGGTAAAATATGCTAGTATGTCACTGGAAATTTGGAAACTGTAAAAGAATATGGGGAGGACCTTGGGGGATAAGGAAATAAATGCTGCCTAAGGAACAATCAGACAAGAAAAGAAAAGCAGGAGAACCAGTAGCTAAATAGTAAGTGAAAGAAACTCAGGAAAAACCATTCTTAATGGATCTTATGGTTAAAAGTAACGGTGAAAAAACTATACCTTTAGAACAGCAAGATTCTGATAACTTACAATAAATTATATTTAGTGTATCTAGTTGTGTTTCTGTCTGATTTACTTGGAAGACTGACTAAAACAACCTGAGGTGTTTTATGATGTTGATTTCAGAGAATAACAAAGCATTAGTAACTTCCACATTCTTTTCACACATTGGTTCAAATTCAAGTTGGCAATTTCATAGTATACTTCTCCTTGCCCAAACTGAAAAACAAAATGTGTCTTTCTCTGTTGTCTCTGTCTGTCTGTCTGGATGTTGTCTGGATGTCTGTCTGTATCTTTCTATTATTTCACTATCTCTATCTATCATCTCTATCCATCCCTGCAGTTAGGTTAAGGATCTTTCACTGGGAGTTTTTCTAGGGTCATTAAAAATCTAGTTTTCTGGCACAGTATCTGTTCTTTTCCATCATGTAATATCCTGTCATGTCTCAGACATTTACCAAGTAACTAGGCATGAAGATCCCCCCTAATGGGACCAGTCTACCAGGAGTAAATAGGAAATCTCACACAGTTCACACCTCTTACTTCATTCTTCCTGGGTTGTTGAAAAGTGTTAATGGACCATTTTCTTCTGCTGGTAAAGAGAAAGCTGATCAAAGTACTGACTGACTGGAGAATTCACTACTTTCTATCCAAGCCTTCTGAAGGGATTAAAAGTTGGGGGATGGGTGTGGGGAGAGTTTAATCCTTTGTCATTCATTCATAATCCTTTTGTCAACCAGTGAATTTCATGGGAGATCTTTCTATATGTACAGAGTTTAATCTTTTATTCTAAGTTAAGACTATTAATAGATGAGAAATGTGTATGGAGTTTTATTAATTTAACAGATAAGGTACTCTTCTTGATTTCAGGAACTCATGTTTTCTGAATGAGCCTATAGAAACCTTTTTGCTAAATGTGTGAAACTGTGGGGGCGCATCCCCTCCCTCCCATCCTTCCACCCTTCTATTTCAAAATGTTGGGGTTTGCCTGAAGTGTTTGAGAGAAGCTTACTGGTCTGATTTGCTCATCCCTAGAGAAAACAGATGGAACTTGCTTAGAGGCAGCCTGGAGAGTTAGTTAGGACTTCCTTGCTTCTGGATTCAAAATAACCTTAAGTCTTTATCTTTTATTCAGCAAGTAAGGTGAATGACAAATGAGAGCAGTGTAGTGCCACAGGCCAATTTTGTCTGCCAAGCAGCTGGGAGTTTCTACAGTAGCACTTTTTGCAATGCTCTAGCAAATCTGCTTTCTTCAGAGGATCCCGCCTCATGTGATGGAACCATGGAATACGTCCAGTCAATTTCAGGTCATGATTTTAGATTTGGCGCAATCTGTTGCATTTTCCTCATCTATATTACATTGCACAACTAAAGTTTTGGACAATTCTGTTGCGTTTCACATATGATTTATAAGGGTAGATTTGGGGTTTGGTATTCACTAAGTATTTTATTTTTTAAAAAAATCTTGCTATGTGTTGGTAAAGTATTTTGTGAGAACTCCCAATGGTGGAGTAAGAACTGGAACAACTAGAAGAAAGTCTAGGATGTGGATTATTCATAAACCTCCATTTCCCACATTATTTGTGCTATTTAGAACTTGGTGATTTGCTATTTTTGTGATTTATATATTTCTAATCAAGCTGCTATGTCCAGTGTCTTCCAAACCAGGTTGCATGAACCTTGGGCATTCAGACTTAGTCATGCTTCCCATCTGTTAAAGTGTTATATTAGCATGATGATAGACTAGATACATTTAAAGTTTCATTGAACAATGAAATATTGAAGAAAATGGAAATTGTGTACTTTTTTTGTTTTATATGTGCGGAATATTAATAGATAACAAGCAGAATATGGGCTGCCTGAAGTCCAGTATATAGAGTCAATGTAGCCTGCATATTGTAAATAATAAACTTCATGCCTATCAAACAAAAAAAACTATATTCTGGCAGCTTTAGACATTTTGAATATGTTTTTAGGAAAAAAGGTAAGATATTAACTGAAAAATAGAAGACAAAAGAATTTAAGTAAATATATCCGTGATCTCTAATATTTTCAGAAAAGGCAAATCCTTAAGTAGTGATTATTGGATATATACAATGGAAGAAAAGGGAAAATAATCCATTTTATTGTAAGTTAATATTTCTTTATTATTTTGTATCAAGTAAAGAAAAGGGAAAAGAACACAAGAGATAGTAAAGCTGTAAGTTAAAGTTGACATTTGTTGATTTCTTCTAAGATTCAGTGGCTTGATGGATACATATGTTTATATGTTGTTAACCTATGGTATAGTACAGAAATGGAAATCTCTGGTTCTTCCAGTACTGAAAACCATGGTTTCCAGTATCTCATCCTATTCGCCATACTTACTAAAGTTTTAGTGAGTGAATGGAGCAACACTGGAAGATCACACGTCACACATCTGAAGAACAGCGTTCAACGAAGAGAGACATATTTATTCAAATATCTAGTCAGTACACTTTTTACACAACAATGTCCAAGTTATTTTCATTTAACTTATATCAGTAAGTGGTTCTGAATTTCAAAGAAACATGCTGTCAGATCTGCCTCCTTCAAAAGCCAAGAAAGAAAACTCCCAATTCCATTGAGTTATAGAAGATGTACTTTTACTGAGTTTGAAATAAATAAAGCAATAAAAAAGCAAGGACTGAGCAAAAATGCACAGGAATTACAAATTGAAAATTTCCCTAAATCCCTCCCCCCAGAATCCCAGGAAGAATGTCCAATCCTCATCCTGCAAAGTGTTATGTGGAGCATAGATGCAGATGTTTTTGACCATTGGAAGTCCTGGGATGGTTGGCCTTGAACAGGTATAAATCTCCACTCAGCAAGGCAGTGGCAGTCTCCCTTTTGGTTCACATGGGTCTCTAAATACCAGTTTGCTTCCCAACCCACATACCAAGCTCCTCCCTCCCCATTATTATGGCAGCCAATAGCATATAAACATCAAAGGGAAATTCAGAAGCTGACACATGCAGTGTTCTAAAAATAAAAGTCATGGAGCTAATTTCACTGTCCACAGAGCAATTTTTGCCTATGGTGATACTGGAAGGAGTAGTCTTATTTTCCTTTCTTTTCTTTAGGAGAAGGATGCTTAAAAATTAAGTTCCTACAGAGATATTCCAAAGTTTCTAGCTTCAAATTTCTTCCATATAGATCTACATGACTGGTCCTTCTGAGAATTATGGCTCAGAATGCACTCAGATTTTAATGCCTATCATCAGATGAACAAAGTATATATTTCCTGATAACAGAGAAGTAAGCTGTAAGTGAGATGGGACATTATTACACCTTCAAAAGTCTATGTGAGTAAATGTCACTTTTCTTGGACTATCCAATTGGATTTTGACTCTCATTCAGCTTTCAAGGGACCATAACATTGATCAGATTTATAATGTGATTCCAACATAACTCATAAACTGTTATAGTAGCATAAAATGAAGGGTGAAATAAAAATAGTGTCATCAGTAACTTAGTTTTCTAGAGATACCCTACATTCAAACATCAATTAAATTGTGCTTTCTGTATGTTATACATAAACTCTATACAGACTCCTGTAATCATTTTACAGTATAGATTTTTTGGGGGGTGGGTGAGAATATTTGTAGGCCCTTACCAGTGGTGGAATCCAACCAGTTTTGCTACCAGTTCAGTGCGTGTGCGTGCCTGCCAACCATATTACCACGCGGCTGCTAAATAAATTATTTACACTCACCAGAGGCAGCCCAGATCTGCACTGATTAAGGTAAGGGAAAAGAACCCCAAACTGCTATTGGACAGGAAAGGGCAAGAGTGGATGGGTGGGGCCATATTCAAATTGCTGCTTCCAGTTCGGGAGATCCAGTGCAATCAGGTTGTATTTCACCACTGCCCCTGACACAAACTCCTTATTTATGGTAAATACAGTGACCTTCTGTATTGAGAAGTATTCTGGTCTTGTTAGCAACATTTTAAAAAATATTTCAGGTGTCTCCAACACAAGGAAAAGCCATTATTTAAGAGTGTTGATTTTGAATGACTTGACTAATGCAAGGACAAAACCTATAAAAACTGTGTACTATTAAAGAGATTCTCAAGGACTCTAAACTAATGAGATTATTTTAATTTTAAGGATTACATCATTTGAAACACAGAACTGGATGAAGGTTTGTACATTCAGGCTATTAAAAGTGCAGATATAGTTTTCTTTTATTTATTAGTCAATGTTTATATTCCTTAGGCTCTGGAGGGTAACATTCATTAAAATTACATAAAACTGTGCTAAATTCAAATTAAAATATGCAATTAATATAGTCATATATGTGTCCCAGCCTGTGAATATTCCTTAAGTAAAGACTCTTACATCACTTTTTAAAAATTAGCATTCAAGAAAAAAAGTTAGAGAATTGCCTGTCTCGCCCCACATTTTTGCCGATAAAACTTGCTCTAGAGATAGCACCATTCAGTTGGAAATAGGAGTTGCCAGTTTAATTTTAACAAGTTTTATTTTTATTACTTAAAAAGGGAATTGAGAAAAGAAGTACTATAATATAGTGATTGTTGTACTGAATATCATGTTCGACAAAGATTCAGACCCTCATTCAGTGTTAAGCTCTTTGGATAACTTTGGGCCATCTCAGACTAATGTATCTTATGATGTTAGAAAAATACATTGGAAGAAGGAAAATCCAAGACATTGCCTTATGCTTCAGAAGGAAAGCAGTTTATAATGGTAATAATATACAGACAGGCAGACAGATGAAATCAAAGAGACAGGTAGATAGAATTTTTAATAATAATATTGAAAATTACATGTGCACTCGTGATCTAGAATAGTGTTTCTCATCATCAACAACTTGAAGATGTGTGAGGTTTAACTTGCAGAATTCACCAGCAACAATGGTATAGAAGAATAAGAAGAAATGCCTCTTGTGAAGGATGAAGTTGGCAAATCCAGAAATAAGAAATGCAATAGCACTATTATCAAAATATCATGCAAGTGCCTTCAATATCCAAGATTGAAAGAATGGGTTAGGAAAACTTCTGTAGAAGTGGAGGGAGAGAGGTGCTGAGTTTAAATGCTGGAACAGACACATAAATATGGTTAGATTTCTACATTTTGCAGGAAGTGATATTTATCATCACAAGAGCTTCTTTTGCATTATAATAAAAGCAACTTATCTGAGATTTGTCCTTGACTCTTTTGCTGGTAAGCTCATAAGTGAGTATTTGTCTTCCTAAAGAGAGATTTATCGTTGTGCTCAGACTGAAGCTCTGACAACTATAGTCAGGCATTGTGCACATCCTTGTGAATTTCTTATGCAGACTCTTTGTAACTATATTTGGGGATGTTACATGAACACTTCTTTCTTCAATGAATAAATGCTGTTAGTGATGTATTTCTATTAATTACTTACTCAAAATTAGTAAGCCGCATGGATGCTAGAATGCCACTTTCCCTTCTTTTTGTTGTATTTTATCCCATCGTAGAAAGATAGAAACTTTTTTTCTAGTAGAAAGGTTTACTTCTCTTCCCAGTTCCTCTCTAACAATTGACCATTCTTTTGCCTGTAATTGGTTGGTGTTAGAATACAGCTGAGGGATATTGCCCTACATATTTCAAAATCACTGGGGAAATTTACAACAGGATAAAACAGAAAAATTCAGACGAATGCTTAAATTATGAAGAAAACCCAAAGGGATTAAGAGTTTGCATTGGCATTTTTGCCCCCTGATAATTTTTAATGTAAATCCAGAACGAAAAGAGATTTTAGGACAGGGATTTGAATATCATGGTGACTACACTAACCAGTAGGACCTAACAAATATCCTGTCCTACAATACAAGCTTAAAAGGAGATAAACAATATTTTTAAAGAAACAATACTGATTCTTTCTATTCCCAATAGGATCTCATTGTTGTATCATGCTGATATGTATAGACAAAATTTTTCACTTGAACTATAATGTGTAAAAAATCAAACATACCAATCAATAAATCCTATAATTATTTATTAAGGAAAAAACTCAAATTGTTGGTTTAATTTTGCTTAACTTCAAAATAACACTATTTAATATATAATTTACTTTGCAACTGAACTGAACTGAACTATCTTCTTATTAAAACTTGGTGAAAAACTCTATTTTTGGTTAATTTTCTCAGTTCTTCTCAATGGAGTGAAAGTGCTTGCCTTTCAGAATAATTGGCATATGGATGAAAAATATTGCCTTGTCTGATAGTTGTTTTGTGATTTTAAAAAAAAAGAGAAATTAGTCTACTCCCTTTAAAAGCATTATTTTAAAAAAGAAGAAAGAAAGTGACAAGTATTTAATGAGTCCTGCATTATAAAAATTGGCTGGAGGCAAATATATTTCTCTATAAATCTTTGCAACAACCTAAATTAATAAAAAAAGAAAATAAGTTATAGTAGAGCTATTCAATTTGGGCTGTAAAATTGTGGACAAAAATTTTCAGTTATCTATATTTTGGAAACCTAAATCTGGTAACCATACAGTAAACATTTTATAATAAGATCTTCATTTTTCAAAAGCTATGTAATAATTAATTCTATAAGTCCTGGTTACATGATACAATAACTTGCAGGAATTGGTCTAATACATATCCTATGTTCTTTGCAGCAGTTACAAACATAGCCATTACTATCTTCACTCTACTTTATTTCATATCATACTCCCCTTCTTCCCATAAAAAAAACTTTTTAATCAACAAATCATCAATTCATTTTATCCATTTTCAGCAAAACCTCTGTATAGGGTTCCACTCTTTTAAAAAAGTAATTGTAGTTTCCTCCTTAATCAACCAAGTCATTTTAGCAATTTAACAAATCCAACCATCTTCAAAATCCATTCCAACATTGTTGGTATTTTTGTAGCATTCCATTTTTATGCATACAATAACCTAAGTATACTCATTTTGCTGATAAATATAAATTTTTATTGTATTTTATATTATATTATACTTTTTGAAGGTGGCTTCATGGTGGATGTGCGGATGTTTTCTAACTGGTTTAAAAAGGGACTGAAAAATCCTGAAGCTGGACTTCATCAGTCCTGATAGGAAACATAAGATAACAAAATCTTTCCCAATTTGGTAGCCCTCCATAGCAATTATTTATTTTATTATTTATTTATTATTTGGATTTCTCAACCACCACTTTCCTGAGGGACTCAGGGCGGTGTACAATGAAACTTAAAATATAAAATGGATTTAAAATATAAATTAAAATATAAAATAGATTTAAAATATAAATTAAATGATTAACAATTAAAATTATAAAAAATTTAAAAATTTTTAAAAACCCAATCAACTGCAAAATTAATGTTTGGCCAGACCGGCCTGTTGGAACAAATGGGTCTTTAATGTGTGCTGGAAGGTCTGCAGGTCTGTAATGGTCTGGATCTCTGGGGGCAGTTAGTTTAGTTTATTAGATTTCTTAACCGCCACTCTCCTGAGGGACTCGGGGCGGTGTACAATGAACTAAAAAATAG
>JAEANM010011843.1:0-15083 GCA_017656035.1 Myanophis thanlyinensis | reverse complement strand
TGTATATGTATAATGAGCAACTTCACATTAAATATAATTTCACATTCTATTGGGATAGAAATCAGGATAGCCAATACTAGTACATTGTTACTCTACATGCTGTGATTGAAACATTTAGTAACGTTTTAAAATGTATGGTAAGTCTGCAAACCTATAAAACATTCTGTTTTATGTGTTCCTCCTGAAATTAATTTTACATCTCCATAATTTTCCACCTCTGCTAAGCAAATAAGGAAAAATCAAACAAAAATGCTAAAAAGAATATTCTATCATTTTAGAATTAAAAGAATACACCCTTGATTGTTCATTCCTATACTTTTAAATTTAATTTGCATTGTTGCTAAATTATAACCCAAGCTGTTCTTTATAACAGAAGTCTGTAGTAATGTAACAAATAAAATGAATTGCTTTCAAGTTCATTGGGCAGATTGTTTAAAACTTCAATGAAGTTGAAAGCTTCAGTTAAAGCTTCAGTGAAGCAAACTAGGAAATCAATTTTGATGATTTCACTTTCACTCGACAGATCCCTCATTGGGCCCTATCACCTGAAGAGATATCCCAGTTGATCGGAGCCCTCAAGGCTAATAAGGCACCAGGGACTGATAATGTCCTGCCAGAAATAATAAAAAAGAATGCCAGGTGTTGGACATGGATATTAGCATCTCTGTTCACATTCATAGATAAAACGGGTCATATGCCAAGAAACTGGGAATTAGTAATCATCATTCCAATTTACAAAATGGGTAATAGAATGACCCAGGCAATTATAGACCCATTCGTCTTCTGAGTGTTATTAGTAAATTGTATGCCAACCACCTAAACTACAAACTACAGGACTGGCTAATTTCAGAGGGCTTAATCAAAGATGAACAAGCTGGTTTTAGAAAAGGAAGATCAACAGTAAACCATATTTTGGTACTTCACCATCTGGTCTAAAAATACACGTCTTAAAAAAAAATCCTCTCTTTTTGTGGCCTTGCTTGATTTTAAGCAGGCCTTTGATTCAAAATCCAAAAACATCTTATGGGAGAAATTAAAACGCACTACTATTTTTCTTAATATCCCTAGGGTTTGACCAAGCAAAGCAAGTAGTAATCAATAGATTGAAGGATGTGGAGTTCCAAGAAGTACTAAATAGGTTGCCTCTCCATAGTAGGGATAGAATCGACCAGGGTGTGTGGGAATCAGCAAGATATTTAAATGACCTGTTCTTCCCAAAATATAGAATAGCTTTCTTCAGAGCCAGATTTAACATTCTCCCTTCAGCACTCCTCCAGGACAGGTATAAGAGAACACCAATAGCAGAACAGGTATGTATATGTAATTATAATTGTACGTATACTTATCTGCTCCCCACTCATGTATTTTATCACCATGAAGGTTATTATCCACTATTAATGTTAATACTTTTGTAAGTAGATTTTTGTCTATTGCTGGTCTATGACCGTAATTAAAGTTCTGTTCTATTTTTCACTTTCACTTTACATGAGCCATTCCTATTCCATAAAATTATCAAGATAGGTGTACTGCAGGCAGCTACATGAAGGAATGCAAACAATTTCTATAGGGTCAAAGACGTTTTGGTCACTGGCATAACATAATCTGATACAACCCACTGTAAGATACAACCCTCTTAGAAAGAAAGTGTTAAAAATGACATACACATCAGCAACAAAATTCTGTAAAGTATCTCTCTCCTTACTAGATTTTACATTTTTATATAGATAAATAGTAAATTATTTAAACTACTGCTAGATTTATTTTAAATTGTTTTATGACATAAACCATTAAGATTGAGGAAGATAAGAATCAAACTTAATATAATCACAAATTATGTTTCATTTTTTTCTGGACTGTAACAATGTGGTTTTGATTTTACTGATACCGTATCATAGTGAGATGGCATGCTTATAGATATTTTCTTTTTCAGTGAGTTTTAAAGCAAAAAAAGATAAAACTCACCAAGTGAAAAGCCTCTGGAGAATGCTGAAAACTGAGCAGCATATGAGAAAGGACAGCCAAAGCACCAGGTCTCACCAGAGGAAACCAAAGGCGATTAAATACCTTTCAGGAAAAGGAAGAATTGTTAAAAAATAAGAAACGTACAGCAGTATTATAATTCTATACCATGTATTTACAAATACACAATTTAAAGTGAATAATTTTTATAAGGAAGCAATTTTATTACAATATTAAATACAATTCTAGTAATTACTGAGTAATAATACTTACCAATTCAATCTTAAGCAAAGTAACATCAATTAGGATAGTAAACTTCTGAACAGCAGCCAATCCTTTCAGTAGTGCTATTACCCAGGTCTCCACATGCTGAGCTAATGGCCAGGACAACCAGTCAATCATCCTGAAAAGTATGAATTTCTCTTTTTTAGTATTTCGGCTACAAAATCAGTTACTCAATTTCTGAACTTTGGTATTGGTTTACGTCTTATATCAATTACATGAAGGTCATAGGTCACACTGAGCCCAGCACTTCATGATGCTCTGGCTGAAGGAAAAACTTTGCCAGGTAGCTCTTTTTCTCTAGGGAAGCTATAACAACAATTCAGTATTTTGTCTCTTATTTCCATCAAGGCAACACATATTTTGTTATTTGCAGTGCTCTATGGAATAACTTGTATGGACATCATGATACAGATCAACAGTTTGAATCCCTCCTGATTTTATTACATTAATTAAACAAAACTGTCAAAGCCAACATATATGTTCTTTACACTATCATCAATCCATCATCAAAACATCTATTATAGCAAAAAACAAATTCTTGATAGCCTTAATTTGATATTCCACATCTAATCTTCAAGATAGATTTGACATTAAATCACAATATTCACTATTTTTGTACATTTTAAAATATTTTTCTTCCAGATTGGTAATATCCCCTTCCCCATAAATATGTTTCTACATTCTGCAATTACATGAGACCTCCCTAAGTTTTCTTTGGAAACCAGAACTGCTGCTGATTTTTGTTGGAAATATAAGTTTCATGATCTAATTTTTAAAAAGGTGATTTTTTCCCCATTTCCTAGATTTAGGTTAGTTTTTAGGAAAGCTGCATTGTCTATCAATACTGATCTTAAATAATATAGAATAAACAAAATGAAATATCCCAAGAAAAAAGGTGACTAATCAAGTCAGTATGCCTGAGAGAGGGGCTAAGGAAATGTCTAAAAGAAAGTAGGAGAAAAAGTACAGTAGTTCTAAACTCTTCACAAGTCTAGCAGAAGAATTCAAAAAAAGTTTGAAATTACTATGAAACACAAACGTTTTCTAAGAATACCCAATTTTTCATTACTGTTCCTTTTAGAATAGAATAGAATTGAATTCTTTATTGGCCAAGTGTGATTGAACACACAAGGAATTTGTCTTTGGTGCATATGCTCTCAGTGCACATAAAAGGAAACAGTACATCTGTCAGGAATCATAGGATACAACACTTAATGATAGTCATAGGTTACAAATAATCAAATCATACTAAGAAACAATAATCAATATAAATTGTAATGATAAAAGCAACAAATTATAGACATAGTGGGAGGGGATGGGTGATGGAACGATGAAAAGAATAATAGTAAGGTAGACTTGGTACATAGTTTGACAGTGTTGAGGGAATTATTTAGCAGAGTGACGACATTCAAGAAAAAACTGCTCTTGTGTCTAGTTGTTCTGGTGTGCAGTGCCCTAGTGTTATTTTGAGGGTAAGAGTTGAAACAGTTTGTGTCCAGGATGTGAGTGGTCTGTAAATATTTTCCCAGCATTTTGACTCATGCAGTATACAGGTCCTCAATGGAAGGCAGGTTGGCAGTAATTGTTTTTTATGCAGTTCTAATTATTCTCTGTAGTTTGTGTCTGTCTTGTTGGGTTGCAGAACCAAACCAGATAGTTATAGAGGTGCAGATGACTGACTCAATAATTCCTTTATAGAACTGTATCAGCAGTTCCTTGGGCAGTTTGAACTTCCTGACTTAGCACAGAAAGAACATTCTTTATTGTGCTTTTTTGATGATGTTTTTGATGTCAGGTGTCCATTTTAAGTCTTGAGATATGACAGAACCTAGAAATCTGAAGGTCTCTACTGTTGATACTGTGTTGTCTAGCATTGTAAGAGGTGGTAGTATGGGAGGATTTTTCCTAAAGTCTACCACAATTTCTACAGTTTTGAGTGCGTTCAGTTCCAGATTGTTCCGGTTGCACCACAAGGCTAGTTGTTCAACCTCCCATCTGTATGCAGATTCGTCATTGTCTCGAATGAGACCAATCACTGTTGTATCATCTGCAAACTTCAGTACTTTAACAGATGGATCTTTTGAGGTGCAGTCATTGGTATTTAGAAAGAAGTGGAGAGAGGACACAGCCTTGGGGGGCCCCTGTGCTAATTGTACAGGTATCTGATGTGATTCTGCTTAGCTTCACCTGCTGTTTCCTGTCTGTTAGGAAACTTATGATCCACTTACAGGTGTGTTCAGGTATGGCTAGTTGGTTTAGTTTTATTAGAAGAATGTCTGGAATGATGGTGTTGAATGCTGAACTAAAGTTTACAAAGAGGATCTTTGCGTATGTCTTTGGAGATTCAAGATGTTGTAGGATGTAATGTAGATCCATGTTAACAGCATCATCTGTCCATCTATTTGCTTGGTATTCAAATTGTAGGGGGTCTAACAGTGGGTCCGTGATGGGTTTCAGATGGGACAGCACTAGCCTTTAAAAGGTTTTCATAACTATAGATGTTAGAGCAACTGGTCTATAGTCATTCAGTTCCTTGATGGAAGGCTTCTTTGGCACTGGGATGATAGTAGAGCGTTTGAAGCAAGAAGGAACATAGCACATCTCTAGTGATTTATTGAAGATTTGGGTGAAGATGGGGGCCAGTTAGTCAGCACAGACATTTAAGCAAGAGGGAGTTACCTTGTGTGGGCCTGGTGCTTTTCCTGGCTTTTGTCTGTGAAATAGAGCTAGCACTTCCTTTTCTGTGATCACCAGAGGTTGTGAACCCGATGTAATTTTGTCAATTACAATCCAAAACTATCCAAAGTTCTAATGAAATGGCACTATTTTCCTAAACCATGCACAGACTTTGTAGTCTACAACTATTAAGCTTTATAGATATATTTGTTGCGGTGAATGTTTGTGATCACAGAGAAAGTATCCTCATATAAAATAGATACCATACAGTCAGCACACTTTTTAATTATTTGTTAGCTAATGGAAAATAATGTAATAAGCTACTGAACATACCCTATGTATTTTATTTTGGAAGAGATGATAGGAAAAGATAAACAAATTTCATTTTTAAAACTAGCTTGCTGCATGGCCAATTTAAGATGCCTAAATTAATGCAAAAGGAATTCTGTTTGGCTGTGGTGCAGCTGGATCAGTCTGGAGCTGAAAATGCTTAAAACTGTAGAAATGAAGAGCAGATTTTAGGAAGAGTCCTTCTATTTTACTGCCTCTTACTATATTTGACAGAACAGTATCAACAGTAGAGTCCTTCAGTAGGTCTTAGGGTTTCATAATTTTCCAAGACAATTGATGCTTAACATTAGAATCATAAAGAGGTATAACAAATAATGTTCTTCTGCATCAACTCAGAAAGTTCAGGCTCAACTCAGAAAGTTCAGTTCCAGATTGTTCCGGTTGCAATGAAGATGCTGCTTTACAGAGCAATTATTGAGTCTATTATTTCTACTTCTATAACTCTCTGGTTTAGTACAGTAACCAAACAAGACAGGTACAGACTTCAACAGATAATCAACACTGCAGAAAGAATAATTGCAACCAGCTTGCCTTCCATAAAAGATCTGTATACTACATAGGCCGGGAGTACTGAGATGATGTCTGCAAACATCTCACATCCTGGATATAAACTATTTCACCTCGGGATGGTGGTATAGGACACTATATGCCAATACAACTAAACACAGAGAAAGTTTTTTTTATCATGCCATCACTCTGCTGAACACCTGATTTTTGCAGTTTCTGTGCAATGTGTATACATATTAAATCATTTATCTTTTTCATTATCTTCATTTCCCCATTTTACTGGTATTACATTATTATTCACTTTGTTGCTGTCAAGTACACTGAGTGCTTTTTACTGAACACAAATTCCTTCTGTTTCTAATTACACTTGACCAAATAAAGTATTACATTCCAATCCAAACCCAAATGAGTAACACCATGTTCAGACATATGTAGATTTAATCTGCATATTAACTAGAATGGGCTTGGTTATCTGAGGGATTGCTTCCGCCTGATTATGTATACTATGCTATTAAGTCAGGCAGAAGAGGCATGCTTCAGGTCCGGTTTAGTAGGGAATATCATGTGTTGGACTCTTAAGAGCCTTTCTGTTGTAAAATCCATGCTTTGGGCAGTAAGCAGCAGTCCATACAATGGTTATGTTAATTTGTCATTGTTTTTACCCAGCTGCTATTTACATGTATATTGTCGGAATCTTTTTGTTTTGTTTGTTTGCTCTGGTTTCAGTACTGTACACTATTCTGAACTTGTGATAAGCATACATTGAAATAATAACCTACCCTTTAAAACACATGTAATACACAAGGTGCTTAATTAAGTTAACAAGTACTCGTTTGCCAGAAGACTGAATGAAAGACTTTACCTGCATAAAGCTTGTTTCATACTTGCATCTTTTACATTTGGATCTGTGGTAAGGCTTCCAATCAGGACTGTAATCATTTGTAATGGGATATGCTGCACAAGACTTGCCAAAGCAACCGAAGGTTCAGAAGTATCTATAATTGACAAACATATAAAAAATTAGATATTACTTCTGATTTTTGTCTCACACTCATATAGATGTATCACTCTGTAGTGTGATGCTACTATAAAGGACATGAGCTTCAACATGCATTATTCTGTTTTTAGCAAATGCTAAAGTTCAGATATAGTCATGTGGAAAAAAAAGTACACCCTCTTTGAGTTGTATGGTTTTACGTATCTGGACATAGTTAAAAATCATCTGGTCCTAAGCAGTTCTTAAAAGTAGGTAAGTACAACCTCAGATGAACAACAATATATGATATATTATTGTTGTCATCATTTATTTTGTAAAATGGAGAAGCCATAAGTTGTCTCTATGCAGCTAGTACCAAAGCATACACAGCACAGCTGGATGGTAAGAACTACATTTTTTAATGTATTAAATATATTTACAAATATAGTTAAACTAAACTAGTTCTATGGTACTGCAACTAAAAACTTTTAAAGCAAACAGTCATCAAAAGCCATCCAGACAGCCCAAAAAGCCACTCAATGATATATTAACTATATCATTAATAACGCCATAACAATTTAAGTGATATAAAAGTTTCAAAAAACAACAAAAATATAAACTGGTTTCTCTCTCTCTCTCTCATCAAAGTAGAATCCAGCTGATCTTCAAACTGTATAATTATATTATAATTATATTAATGAAAGCCCATTGCAAATCAAGGAAGTCACGGCATATAGGAATATATGCCTTGCTAATCTAATAGTCTCCAAAATATTTACATTCAGTTCTTCCTACTTCCCCCTCTGTCAACTTCTAAAATCTAGTCACCAGTCCTATTCATCCATACAAATGCTAAACAATTGAATCAATTTTTTTACCTACCTTCTTTGAAACTTTAGGAATTTGCTCTCATCAGACATCACACCAATACTGTGTAAATCAGAATCCTATTAGCAGAGTAAAGAGAAGGTTCCGTTCCCCACTATTTAGCTAACCTTTTTTTTTTAAAGAAAGCAACCAAGGGCAGGTATAAGTATCTGAGTGGCAAAAATCCAGAGGCCACTAGAAAGCAGCAAAGGATTTGAGTTTTCAGTATCTCTGTGCTGCCATCCAGATTTTTGCAAACGAGATTCCTTACCCAGCTTTCTGCTCACCAACATCTCTTTTGTTCCTAGCCTTTCTGGACTGGCTGGAATGCCTTTTCCCTCTCTCGGTATCCCCCCTCAGCTTCTTCTTTTATTTTTTTTAAAAATTTACAGAACCCCAACGGGATTAGATTCAACAGGAAGACATGAGGAAAAGGCGAGCCTACCGGTGGAAGAGATGAGGGCAAAGAGCTCCTGCAAGGAAGGCAGCAGCGTATCGGGTTCTGCTTTCCAGATGCCGCGCAGCAGATTGCTGACTTGGGTGACCTGGGAGACGTAGAGGCGCAGAGCAGCTTCCCGGGTGCTTTGGGTCTGGAAGTGAGCAATGCTGCGGACCAACTGCTGGCAAAAGGCGAGGGCGAGTTTTCTACCGCGGGGCAGACACTGAGGAAAGTCGCTCAGAAGCTGGCAAAGGCGAGCGCACAGAGGAGCCGGAGGCCTCTCGCTCACCAGACGCAACGCTTCCCTCTGGAGCAGAGCGAACAGCTCCAGCACCGCCGGGCAGCTAATGAGAAGTCGCAGGCCGGTCTGGACGTAGTCTAAGACGCCGGGGTCCAAGTTGGAGCCGAGGCCGGGAGCAGGCGACGGAGGAGGGGCGAGGAAGAGGAGAGGGGACGCGGGGCTTCGGCCTCCTTCGCCGCCGTGAAGCAAAGCCAGGACCAGGTCGCGCGTGAAGAAGACCTCGAAGTCGTCGCGGTGGTGGCGAGCGTAGGCCTCGAGGACCTGCCGCCCGACCTGGCGCTGGAACTGGTCGGGGCCCTGCAGGATGAGGCGGGTGCTGAGGGCGAACATGGCCTGGCATTCCGGCCCGCTCAGCGGCGACTCGGCCGACTCCACCACGCGTTTCACGATCATCCGTTTCACCGGCAACGGGTAGGACGAGCTCACCAACCCTTCCAAGATCTTCTCCATGGCGAAGGACGGCCCAGCATTGGCCACGGGCTCCCCGCTTCGGCCCTTTCCCGTCACTCCGTGGCCGCCCTTCAACCTCCCGGCCAGCAGCGACGCCTCAACATCGGCCCGACCCGGCGTTTCTCAGGAGGCTCCTCAAAACCGAGGCGTCGGAGGCCCCAAACGCCGGGGAAGCACGTGACCCGGAAGCAACAGAACAACGCATCGTCACGCCGGACGGGAAATAGAAGGCGGCCGTTCCAGTTGCGCATAAACAAAGTATTGTTCGGAGGACGGCGGCCCGGCCGACGCGCCTGCGCTTTCCCTCCCCTGCGTTGGAAAGGCCGGAGGCCCTTTTGAGTGACCCGAGCACGAGTGTCACGCGAGGAAGAAGGCGGTTGAGAGGGCGGAGGCAGAAATAGAGCAGGAAGTTTAGAGTGACCTGATTTGTAGTGTTTATTTCAGCTTTCCCTTTGGAGTTTTTTTTTTACAGGTAGTCCTCGATTTACAACAGTTAATGTAATGACCAAAGTTACAACGGCACTGAAAAAGGAGTTATGACCGCTTTTCACACTTATGACCGTTTTTCACACTTTTGACCATTTTTCACCATCCGCATGGTCATGTGCTCAGAACGCTTGGCAACTGATTCCTATGTATGTGATGGTGGCAGTGTCTCAGGGTCATGTGATCACCTTTTTTTACAGTCTTCTGACTGGGGAAACCAGACTCACTTAACATCCGTGTTGCTAACTTAAGAACTGCAGTGATTCACTTAACAAATCTAATAAGAAAAGTTGTAAAAAGAACAATTCGTTTAACAAATTTCTCACTTAGCAACAAATTCTGGGCTCGGTTGTCGTAAGTCGAGGACTACCTGTATTTGCTGATTAATTGGAAAGTTATCAGTGTTGGAGATACAATATTTTGCTGTCAGTTGATGTAAGACTGATGAGAGACAGGCTGACATGCTGGCATAGAATTACTCTTTTAATCAACTGAAAATATGTAGCTTTCTAAAAAATATGGAAGACCATTTGAAAGATGCTTTTTGCATGTTAAGACAAAATAAAATAAATTGTTGAATCAGACAAAAGGCTACCTGGTCTAGAATCCTTTTGGCTAAAGTGGTCTGCCAGTCGTTTCTGGGAAAGTTTCTACTGTAGCTGAGCACAAGAGAAAAATCTCACCTAGTCTTCACAATATTATAAAGTGCTGCTTCACCTAATGAAATTATAGATAGTCCTCAACTTAACAACCACAATTGAGCCCAACATTACTATTGCCAAGTGAAACATTTGTTAAATGACTTTTGATCCATTTTATGATTTTTCTTGCCACTTCTTGTTGTTAAGTGAACCACTGCAGTTGGTAAGTAACATGGTTAAATGAAACTTGTACTCGCATATCAATTCTTACACCATAAAATAGATGACAATTTGGGTTCTACTTCCAGAGTCATCAGGTAGTTTCTCTTGCCTGCACTATCTATTTGCAGATAGTCCTGCATTAGATTTCAGGCAATAATTAAGCCCAAAATTTCTGTTGCTGAGACAGTTGTTAAGTGAGTTTTGCCCCATTTTATGTTAAGTGAATCACTGCAGTTGTTAAGTTAGTAACAAGGTTGTTAAGTGAATCTGGCTTCCACATTGACTTTGTCAGAAGCTTGCAAAAGATGATCACATGACCCTAGGACATTGCAAGTATCATAAATGAGTTCATTGCGAAGAGTCTGAATTTTGATCACATGACCATGAGGATACCATAACAGTTGTGCCAACAACACCATCACTAGCGCAACAAATGGCTAAAATCAGGAAGAGAATACCAAAACCGAAAATACTGAAAACAAGCGCCACCATCTCCAAACAGGACGTATGGAGAGCCTTCAAGAAAGTGAACATCAGGAAAGCAGCAGGATCAGACAGTATCTCAGGATGCATCCTCAGATCCTTCAAAGAGTCCGGAAGGACAATCTCCACCTCAATATCAGCAAAACAAAGGAGTTGATAGTGGACTTCAGCACCAAAAAGAAGAGGAACTATCAGATCCCTATTATCAATGAGAGCTCAGTAGAGAGAGTGGACAGCTTCAAATATCTCGGTGTCCAGATCACGCAAAACCTGTCATGGGCCTGCCATATCAACAGCACAGTGAAAAAGGCTCAGCAGCATCTCTACCACCTCAGATGCCTGAGAGACTTCAAATTGCCCTCCCAAAGTACTCAGGAATTTTTACTTGTGCACCATCGAGAGCATCCTGATGGGAAACATCACAACCTGATTTGGGAGCAGCACCATGCAGGACAGACGAGCCCTATAGAGGGTGGTGCGCTCAGCTGAGCATATCACCTGTACCAAGCTCCCTGAACTGCACACCATATACAACAAGCGATGTTTGTCCACAGCCAAGAAGATAGTGAAAGACCACACCATCCCAACAATGGACTGTTCTCCATGATGAGGTCAGGAAAGTGCTTCCA
The DNA here is from genome assembly GCA_017656035.1 of Myanophis thanlyinensis. Classification (NCBI taxonomy): domain Eukaryota; kingdom Metazoa; phylum Chordata; class Lepidosauria; order Squamata; family Homalopsidae; genus Myanophis; species Myanophis thanlyinensis. The sequence continues at coordinate 3,811 of JAEANM010011843.1, read as the reverse complement.
TTCCCTGAAAGCCAAAACAGAAAGACTGAAAAGAAGCTTCCCAGAAGCAGTTCGATCTCTAAACCACTGCATGTGAAATGGACCTTGCAGCCATAACGGACATTGTATTTTGTCACTGGATCAGTCATTGTATTTTGTATTGTATCTGACACTGTATTATCCCTTATTCCCTCTCCTCTCTATCCAACCTACTCTCCATACTTTCCACAGTCTACTCTCCTTGCTTTCCCAATATCCTAAGGTCAAGGGCGATCGACTAAGCATTTCACTACACACCATACTGTGCATGGCTGTGTATGTGACAAATAAAAAATTGAATTTGAATTTGTAAATGTGGAAAACAGTCATAAGTCACTTTTTCAGGTTTGCAGTAACTTTGAACAGTAACTAAATGAACTGTTGTAAGTCAAGGGCTACCTGTATGCACTTCAGAATCATATATAAAGATAGAACATTGTTTGCTATTGCTATTTGTTTCCACACTAATAATCTTAAAGTGCTTAACAAAATGTCACAAAGAAGGATTTGTTTGGAAAAATTGATAGCATACAAATGCCTATTGTTCTTTGTCCCACTAATCTGTTTGGAAGTTATGGCAGAGGTGCTGTAAACTCTGCCAATTTCTGTACTATCAGTAAGTTGTCCTCATTGTCACTTTATTTGGTGTCCTCAACATTATAATTAATATATTGTAATAAAATTACCAAAAATTGATGAGGGTTTTTTAAACTTACACGTGGTGCAATTATATAGACTCTCAGTGGTATCTCTCTTGTTGCTATTAGATTTTTTTGTACTAACAGTTAATAAATTGTGTCCTTGGAGTGCATAAAGTTACATGTTATGCTACCGTGGCATTATCTGTTTTAGTTGCCCAGTAGCAGGACAATAGAATCAGTTTTCTGTCAAAGCAATAAGGATTTTTTTTCCCTATTATTTAAAAAGAAAAAAATTACCTCAAGGAAGTAACAATATAAATTGTACATGTGATGCGTCTCTGTGTATGTGTGTCTGGTGTGGGATAGGTGTATCATTTTAAATACTAATTTCAATAAATATAAAAATATATTTCATTGTAATTATCCATACACATTCTGCACCTACAGATGACTTATTTGTAAGATGCAATTAACATCGTCTTCAATCTCCTAGGTAACTCAGATCATACATTTGTCTATCCAAAAGTGAAAAATCAATCTCTTAGCAATAATTACGACATGAGAATCAATTTCCATTGTCCAACTATCAGTTTCCAGAAGTAGATAAGTATTTCAAAAGAATGTGTTGATCCAAAAATATTAAACTTTGTCTTACAGTCAAACTAATATAAGTGATTACTTCTGCATAGAACATAATTTTAGAACACTACAAAACTATGAAGGACTTTCTTGAAGACCCAAAAGATAAATGGACACTCGGCTGGCTAAAAAAACACAAAAACCTATGTGTTTAAGGAAGCATTCTGCCATCTGAAACAACAATCACTTATTTCTTTTCTGTACAAACACAATGGAACCAGTAAGTCCAAAATATTGTAGTATTGAGAAGCAAAAAAAGGATGCTTTCCTCATTGTGTTAAATGAATCTATTGATTTTCTATCAACTTGATAGAACCTAACTAGAGTATAAAGATCTCTTGGTAAAGAGAGAACAAAAATAAAATGGTGTTTTACATTCCATATTTGCAAATATTGATTTGTACATAGTATAATAGGACATTTGACTTATTTTACTCAACAGTGAACATTAGTATCACTATTGTAATGTATTAAACATTATATATCATAACGTACTAAACAGTATTATAAATGTAAGCTATAATTTTAAATTCCATCTCCCTAGTTGCCACAACACTTTCCCATTTTTCTCACAATTCTAGGCTGTGGGATTATCCCTAAAAGGCAAAAAAGGAAGTACTTGTTCACACTATATTGTTATACTGTGGTGTTTTCTACTACAAGATAACTATCCTTTGACATTATAATGGAAATTACATAAATAAATGGAGCAACAGTGGAAGCAACATCCTGCTAAATTCCAGTTGTTAAGGAATGTGGAGATGATGATACTCTGGTTTACTGAAATGGGGGGAAAAGGCTGGCCATGAGTATGATTCATTGTACTTAAATACACATATTAATCATGTCTAAATAATAATAATAAAGTGCAATGCACTACTTTGGCCCAGTATGATATATTCACTGGCTTATTTGTACTAAACAAAAATAAACCTGGCTGTAATTTCCCGTACATTATAGCAACAATAAAGTACTTATTTGCCTTGACAGTTCATACATCTTGGATACTTTGAAGTCTGTCCAAACAAATTTTTCTTTTCATTAAAAATAAATAGCATTTTTATTGTAGTTTAGACACAATCTTAAATTGTTTTAAACCAATTTGACATCTCACTATATTTATTTATTAGATCTCAAGGCGCTTCTGGACCACTTACAAGCATTAAAGCCAATACAATTCTGTAATAATAAATACTCATAATAACAGTAATCATTTATAATTAAAAAAGATGGGGAGGAACGGAGCAGGATGCACATGCTAGAGATGGGGAGGTGGGATCTTGTTTTAATCCATTAGCCATATCCAGCAGGGACACTATGATTGTGAAGAAAATATTCATGGTTATTAGTTATGCACTTTAATCTCTCGTTATTTAAAGCATTTCATAATATTGCTTGTTATTTAATGTTTACATCATTTGGGAAGTTCTTATAATGAGGATATATTTAAAGTACATACCAGCACATATAGTCAGCCGTTACCAACTGAGAATATTTTTCTCCACAGCATTAGTTCCTTGGACTCTTTCTCAACTTCCTTTTTCTTCTTATGAGACAGCTTTTTTGTATGGTTCATCCTACAATTTGTTATGATGTTTTTCATGTAGTTTTTGTTCACTTTGAATAATAAATGAAAACTAGATAGTCATTCAGAAAGAATGCTTCCTTGTTACTTTAATTAAAAATGTTTTGTGTTTACCAAACACAAACACATAAGAAAAGAGAATTTTTGATGAAGCCCTGTAATCACAGTATATTCTGACTCAAAAAAAGGTTGTATATGTGACATACTGTATGTTTGATATGTCACTAGATTGCAAATCAGTATTTGTTTCATAATGGCTAACAGAAGCTCTGATAAGGACATGTTTTCAAATTCATGATGCTCTGGAACAAGAGCTGATCTTGTTTGACCCAAACTGGAAAATACAAATTTATTTATTTCCTGATAAATTAACACCTTGGGCAAGATACTGCATGTACGCAGGATAAATATTTGTGCTCCAAATGATCATTAACTGCTCCCCACACCTGTCAATTTATGTTAGTAATAGCAAATATATATTTCCCGCATGATGTTTTTTTATATCATTTTTGTCATACTCTTACAAAAATACGTTGAATTAAATCATAAGGGAATAGTTACATTTTGTATTGCTCAAGTGATGGTACATCTTAGAGAAATGCCAAGACCCAGAGACAGCACATGATCTCGTCTCCACTAGATTTATTCTGAAAATAATGATTTTGCTCAGATCCCCATTATCTGAAAAAATATATAAAGACAATACAAATGTCCTTCAGAAATATAGTGACTGCCTCTTCAGCAAAACATAATGAAGGAGTGTTTCTTATAATGCGTTCTCTCTGCTGGATGGTAATTATTTATTTATTTATTTATTTATTTTATATACCATCCCCTCTCCCTAGGGACTCGGGGCAGTGCACAGCCAATAAAACATGAGTACAGTAAACAATTTAAAATCTATTAAAATAATTAAATGAAGGCTGTC
>JAEANM010011842.1:0-15083 GCA_017656035.1 Myanophis thanlyinensis | reverse complement strand
AAGGGAGGGAGGAGGGAAGGAAGAGGAGGGGGAGTTAGGGAGAGGAGGAATGAGGAAGTAAGGAAGTGGAGGTTAAGGGTAGGAAGTAGTAAGGAAGAAGGGAAAAAGAGGGGGGAGGGATGGAAGGTAGAAGTGGCGGGAGTGGAAGAGGGAGGGAGGAAGGAAGGAAGGAATCTGGGATCTACAGAAGCAGAATCTACCCGTTTTGTTTAAGGCTGCAAAGATGGACTTTGTACACTTTATAAAACTGGAAAATTGGAGGAATCTAACTGTCTCTACCTGAAATATTATTTTGCATTACACAGTTTACAAGAAGCTGCTTTATTTTCAAAGTTAGCATTTGACTCTGATCAGATAGCTTCCCAGAGTAATGATCAATCATTGCTACCAAAAAGTTTACTCATTAACAGAAGTGAAGAAAGTTTTTTTTTTTAAAGCTGGCAGCATTACAACCTCCACGTTTCAGCTGATTTTGAGGATTCGGATGGTCTTTTTTCCCCCAACGTTTCAATTTTTTTTTTAAAAAAAAAAATCCCCCTTTAAACAGAATGGTGCCATAAACACCTCTGATATAATATTGTATTTAAACTTTTCAAAGCCCTAAAAATCCAATGTTTAATTCTTCATATTAACTTGTTGATGGAGTTGTTAAACAAGTTGGTGCATGCAAAAAAAAAAAAAAAGCAAGTGGTGCTTTAAATCTAGTATAGCTTTAATTGCAATTTAATTTAAAGTTAAAGTCGCCCACTTAAATATATAATTTAGTCTGCCATCTTGACTTTTTTGACCCTAATCTGCAATGCCCCTAAACAGAAGCAAACCACAATTTCAAACTTGGTGCTTCCTTGAACACTACTTGGCTTCAGGTGTGGCTGCACCTGGGGGGGCTTTTTCGTAGAAGCCTGCATTTCATCACTCAGCTACAACTTTTCCAATTTATTAATCTAACACTTCAACAGTGCTTTCAAATCAGTTGTCTGAGGCCCATTTTGCCCAGAGGGGGGAACAGAGGTTGTAAAAGTAGCTTATCCTACATTACCAGGCAGCAATTCCTTGACTAAGAAGGGATTTAAATCTTAATTCTGAAAATTTATCTGTAATGCAGGCAACACCATTTATTTTAGCTTCTAACCCTGAAGACATCTTAATGATATCCTGCTTTTCAGATATTAATATGTTATAGGTACCCAAAGTCTGAGCCAGTTTGGTTTAGTGGTTATAAAGCACCCAGCTAGAAACCAGGAGATTTGGGAGTTCTAGTCCTGCTTTAGGCATTAAAACCAGCTGGGTGACTTTGAGCCAATCACCTGGAGATGGTGAGTTCTAGTCCTGCCTTAGGCATGAAATTTAGTTGGGTGACTTTGGGCCCGACTCTTTCTCTCTCTCTTAGCCCAACCTACCTCACAGGGTTGTTGTGAAAAATAGGAGGAGGAAAGCTGATTAAATATATTCACCACCTTGAGTTATCTATAAAAATAATAAGAATGGGATTTTTTTTTTTAAAAAAGGTCTACATTTAAATAAATAATGAACGTATTTGCCAAAAAGGCATACCACACCACCCAGTTTCAAGAAGAAACAGCGATTAGCTGCAGGCTCAGGGAAGGCACCTCAGCAAACCCACTTAAATTTCCAGGAAGCCACAAAGTCAATTGCCAAACATGCATTTCCACATTGCAGAATTCAGCGGAGAAAATGTGACTTCCCAGGGTTAGCTGAGGACAGGAAGAAAACAATTTGTCCTATTTTCCCAGGATAGGTGAGCGAAGGTAAACAGGGCAAGGAACCAACCACACAGCACTCTGCGGCACTCGGAAATCGGAATTTGTAAAAGATGCGACAATGCTGGTCTCAAAAGGGATTGATTTATTGAGGGCAGAGAGGTTGGTTTCCTTGTTTAGATCCTGCCAATCAAATTCTACTCACGGTGGAGGAAAGAAGAGCAAAGAAGAGCCGATCCGATGCATTAACTCACCTCAAGCCTGCAAGGCCTCCGTGACAGAGGGTCCCCTTCTCCCCAGGAGGACATTCACTGGGTGAACCAGGGAAGGAGTCTACACTGCAGGGTAGACGCGCTTACAAACCACTGGTTTCTGATCCAGGGAAAAAACAAAACCTCGTTAAATTGCCCCCTGCAGTTTGAGGCCGACCATCGGGTGTACGATTACAAAGTGAAATAAGTTGCTCAACCTGATAGGCAGATTTTTTTTTTTTTAAAGTGCAGCTAGCTATAGGAATTTGCATTCCCACACACAATAAACTTCAGTGGAAATCCTAGAATATGGGACTTCCTGCGTGCACGATCAGAAGTGTGGCAGCAGAGGCCAAAAGTACGAGACGAGGATTATACATCGCCACTGTTTCCACACACGTGGGCTGTTGAGAACATGTTAGGCCAACATCGGGGAGAACCTGTGTTCAAGTCCTACCATCAGCCCCAGAAGCTCCCCAGGTGACTTAGGGACAGCTCCTTGATCTTGGACCTTTCTCCTTCAGCCCATTCTACCTCACAGGGTTGTTGTACTGGAAGAAACAACCTGCCCACCAGAGCCCCAGTCTGAAGAGCAGGATATCCATTTAATAAATCGATGAATAATAAAAAAATGAAAGGGAAAGCTGCAGGTATGTCATTGTTCCAATTCAATAGGCTTTCTCAAAAGCAAATAAAAAAAAAAAAGGCCAGGTAAGTCCTTGACTTATGACCACAACTGAGCCCAAACTGTTATTTTGCTAAGTGATAAATTTGTTAAGTGAGTCTTGCCCCATTGTATGACTTTAATTGCCACGTTGGTTAACTGAATCCCTGCAATTAAGTTAGTAAGACGGCTGTGAAGTGAATCTGGCTTCACCACTGACTTTGTTATAAGGCTGCAACACACAAATCCCGGGAACATTGCGGCCGTCATAAATATGAACCAGTTGCCAAGCATCCAAATGTAAATCACGTTGACCATGGGGATGTTGCAATGGTCATAAGTGTGAAAAATGGTCAGAAAGTCTCCCTGCCACTGTCATTTTGAATGGTCACTAAACAATCTGTCGTTAAGTCGACAGATACTGTACTTTTATCTGAAAGGGCCTTTCCAGAAGGCAGGACAGGAAAGGGTCTCTCGGACCCCCTCCCCAGGTGCATTTCCCATGAAGGATGGGGATGGAGTGGGGTGTTATTTAGATTAAGGGGGATTAGAGAAACTATAAAGGGCCTCCCCTCCCCCCCCCTTGCCAATACTATCTCTTTCCCATCCTCCATGTCAGAATTAAACACATCTTGTTTGCTGCCAAATTCCCAGAGACAAAGGCGAGATATTTTTCTCTTTTGAAATGTTGACGCATTAACCTCCTCCCTTTCTTTAATTTAGAGAGTCTTGCAAAGAGATTCCCAAGAACTACCTGGAGTATCTTGCTCACACAACACACACAAATACACCCCCCCTCCGGGAATTCCCAATCAGGCATGCCATACTAACCCTTGCTTGGTTAGTTAGTTCGTTAATTCGTTAATTATTATATTTTTATCCCACCTTTATTACTTTATAAGTAACTCAAGGTGGTGAACGCACATAATACTTCTTCCCCCCTTCTATTTTCCCCACAACAAAGTACTTCAAAGGTATTAGGCATCAAACTCTCCTCTGCCCTGAATTTGAGGGTGAGCTGGAAATTCATAGAGGTCATGCGAAGAAGAATTGGTTTCTTCCTGAAAAAAAATAAAATGCTTTAAACTTGAAAACGCTAAGGAGTCTAGTTCTTATGAAGGTAAGGAAAGTGCAGGCAGTTCTCGACAAACAACCGCATTTCTGTTGCTAAGCAAAACATTTCTTAAGTGAGTTTTGCTGCATTTTATGACTTTCTTGCCACAGTTGTTAAGTGAATCACTAATCGCCAGTTGCCTGAATTTTGTTCACATAATCTTGGGGATGCTGCAACAGTCTTACATGCGGGAAAAACTGTCATAAATCACTTTTTTCAATGCTGTCAAACAGTCACTAAGCGAACTAAGTCGAAGACTACCTGTATGAGCTTAAAGGTGAGTTTCTTCAGCCAAATCTTTCCACACACCATGTTTAAACATCCAGAAGACCAGAAGATGGTTGAATCAACAACATAATTTCTCAACCTTGGCGACTTCAAGATGTTTGGACTTCAACTCCCAGAATCTGAAGTCCAAACATCTTAAAAGTCGCCAAGGTTGAGAAACGCTGGTCTAGAGTATCTTTTTATCATACCCCTGCAGACATCCCTGCCTTTGTGCATGGGATTCCCAAACTATCAAAGTTTAGGAAGTTTTTATTCTTACTTTCTCCTATTTGAAGAGACAGAGGCAGCCATGGCCAAAATACCTTTGCAAGGTCCATCCAGAGCACCAATTGTACCTATCCTAGATCAGGAGAGTCTATTTAATAGAGTCCATCACTCATCCTGTGTCTCTATATGTTTGGGGATATTTTATTTTATTTTTGGCTTTTTAATTCTATCTCCCAAGTCAGTTGTGTTTTGTTTTCTGGTGCACGTTTTCTTCTTTTAAATTTTTAATTGTAAGTTGACCAGAGCTTGCTGTGAAGTTGGACAACCTCAAAATAAATAAATAAATAATGATCTTAATACTGGAGCTAATACCCGGGGGTTTGTCTGTTTTTTCAGTCCAGCGTTTTTCTTGCTGATTCTAACCAATGCTGGTGTATTGATGTTTGGAGCGAGGGGAAAAAGACCCTTCCTTTCCTTTCCTTTCCTTTCCTTTCCTTCCTTCCTTCCGTGTCTTGATATCCTGAAATAAACACTACTGAAGTTTGCCAAATCATAAGGAACAGAGCTGAAGAGTTGCTTCAAAGACTTTCTTGATCTTTCTTGATTGAAAGTGAGACAAGTCTTCCCAGATTATTGTCAAATGTTGATGAATGATGTACAAATATACTGGGAGTCTAGTCTATATTAGAACAAAAACTGGGCCAAATTCCTACCTATCCCTGTGACCCTTTCCTGGTTTCCTCTGATAGAGTAACAGAGGATGGGACCTTGGAGGTCTTCTAGTCCAACCCCTGCTCAAGTAGGAAACTCTATATACTAGGGGTCTCCAACTTTGGCAACTTTACGACTTGTGGACTGCAACTCCCAGAATTCCTCAGCCAAATTCTGAGAGTTGCAGTCCACAAGTTGTAAAGTTGCCAAGGTTGGAGACCCCTACTATATTCCATTTCAGACCAATGATTATCTAATCTCTTGGAGCACCCACAATTTCTGGAGGCAAGTCATTCCACTAATTAACTGGAAAATTAAAAGTTCTTCACGTCCATTAAAAAAAAAAAAAACCCAGGGAGAGAAATTCAGGATTCTATTCTCTTTCAAGTCGATATAAATAACTTTTCTCTTGTTGAATTCCTACACCCTCATTCCCTATTTTATTCCGGGTTCATTTGATAACCAAGACACAACAGGGTGCCTTGAAAATAAATACTGAGTCAATTATAAATACGCTGGAATGCTAGAAAGGACCCCCATGGAATGCGGTGAAGTGCTAAATGATAAAAAGAGAAAAGGACTTGCTGTATTTAAGACTCCAATCTTCAACTCTAATTTCCCTCCCACCAGGAGTGTTTCAAAGCAAGGAAATGATAAGTGAGATCTCTTCCTTACTCTCTTCATCCTTGTTGCTTTCTTTTCCTTACTTTACTGGGCCTCAAGAAAAGGCATTCATTTTTAATATATATATATATATTTTTAGTCCTTCCACAAACTTTCATTTAGTGACTGTTCCGAAGTTGCAACAGCACTGGAAAAAAAGTGATTTATGACCATTTTTTCATGGGTAAGACCATTTGTAGCATCCCCATGGTCACGTGATCATCAGAACAGAAATATTGGGCTCAGTTGTGATTGTTAAATCGAGGACTTTCTGTATTGCAAGCTAATCTTTGGGGTTTCAATTACTGAAACGAAACTTTCACTCATGATAGCCCCTAATGTATTAATCGACTGAGTTTCAATTCTTCCTTTGCAAAATGACTACTACACCTTTTTAAAAAAAAAATAAGGATAACATAAACATGGGTCCTTTATAGCTCACAGCATTAACGCTGCTAGCCATGGACTCATCCTTTAAATGTTGGAAAACACAACCACCCCCAGGACATACACTAAGCTGGTGCTTTCCTTACTGTGTGAAGTGGCCTGAAGGAAACAAAAATTACACAAACAACAACGACAAAAACCCAACACTGTATTACAGAAAGCAAACTGGGTCTTCCCAAAAGTAAGATTTTGCTCTTGCTCATGTGCAAATATGTAAGTAAACATGAGCCAAGGAGACAAAAAATACCCGCTGTAAATCCTATAGATGGAGTTGTTGTTGTTGGTGTGTGTGTGTGTGTGTGTTAAGTTAACCAGAATGGTTGGCTGGAAAGGAGCATTCATGAGAACAGATTGCGATTTTCTTCAGCTCCTTTACTGCAGAAAAGGCCTACTGTTTTTTTTTTTTCATTCTGCTTTTCTTTAAAAAAAAAATACTAGCTTGAGTGTTGAGGATCCGATGGAAATTTAACAACAAAATAAAAGATTATTTGTGCATGACCTTCTTCCAAGGAAAGCACTGATGAAAGCCAGCCTAAAAACCCCATTCCCCAACCCACTTGGGTGTCAGATAATGTGCTTGTAAACAAAAGTAATCAAAATAGCCTACAGGCAGACTCTTAATGACTATATTAAAGACATATAATTAAGCAGCAACATTTGGTAGCAGCAAACATATCTACCCACCTAAAGTACAGCTGTTGTGTGCTGTCAAGCCTTGCCATTAACAAGCAGCCAAGGCATTCCGGAGCTGCATAGGACAGATCTGCTCTTTACAATTTGATGGTATGATCAAAAGCACGCTTGGGCTGGGTGTAAACAGAAGATTTGGTTCCTGTCCCAGCTATTTTGGACTCCACATCAGTGTTTCTCAACCTTGGCAACTTGGAAGATGAGTGGACTTCAACTCCCAGAATTCCCCAGCCTGCCAATCATTCCTCACACTGCACACACCACCCTTGCAATGCATTAACAACACGGCATACATTTTAACTGGAAGGAAATTAAGACAAGGATTAAAAATTGCAATATTCACGTAGCATTCACTCATTTACTTACTTAGCTGGCTTACAGGACATGCCATTCGACCACTGACTTTTATATAAAACAATAAAAACAAACGTTAGTTAGAAAGGTTTCGTGCCAGGGGGAGGGGGTTGCTGGAAGTGAGAAGATGAGAAAGGTTACATTTGGGGGGGGGGGGAATGGTTTAGATTATGGTTTCAATGTTTATAAGAAAGGTAAACTAAAAAAAGTTCCTTCTGGACTAAGAAATAACCTGCACCAAATAACCTGCAGTAAACAAACTGCATCAAAGAATTGATGAGAGAGAAATAAAGAACTCAAACTTGGCTTCTTAGGTCAGTGTCAAAGTCACAAAATCCTTCTACCTCATGACAGCTAGCATCTTATCTACAGCCTTGCATTTATATTTTGACCCAAGGGAATCAACGGATCTACAGAAAGCCATAAAACATTTTGCTCCCTGCACAAAAAAAGGCAAGGTTCAACTCACGAAACCTTGCATTAGCAAGGAATTTAATTTTTTTTTTCAGCTGGTTGCAGTGCTGTGGGATATAATATCAAAGGTCATCTTCGTTTGCCAATGCCAATCTTTTGCCTGCAACTTTGAAATCTGGATCTGGATCATCTCTGGGTGGCTTTTGCCTGCAAAAAGTTTAGCAGGGCTACGATTTCAATACGGTTACACTTTCAAAATTTAAAAAAAAATTAAAAAATGATCCTATGCACCAAACAATCAAACTATGGGGATGCACAGCCTTAAAAGTATACAGAAAGCCTATTTACTTTTGAAATATTGGGAGGATTTCATAAGATTATAAAGTTAATGGATAGTTTTCCCTCCACGGTGGCAATAAACCGGCTGGTTTGTTTGCAGCTAACTTTCCAACAACCTGTAAAAAGTTTTAAGACACCTAATGGAATCTGCCCTTATTATGGATTTGATAGAAGTTTTTAGCATCTCCCTTTTTAGAAATGAATGCAGCAGAGTGAGGTCAGGTGTGGAGAGCAGTGACATCATAGCATAAGCCCCTCCTTTTCTTGTCTATGTTAGGATGCTGCGGGCAGTGGGGTTTTGCCAGTAAGAAATCAGTGAAACATTTTTATTTTTTATTTTGCCACTCTCTGCTTGGCGTTAGGTCAATTTCTCTTCCCACTGTCCATCTTTAGCATCCTAGTCTCCGCCCTGGTACAGATAGTGCTAAGAAATGTTACCTGGGCGTTAAAATCATCCAATGAGAGGAACACCAGAGCTGCTCAGGTCATTCCTGGTGGAATTACAGTCCACAACTATGTAACACTGCCTGGGAAGCAGTCTTCACTTTTAAGGACAATGTTTAGAAAAATATCCAGTTAGGTGGCTAAAAACAGACATGTACTTCCCGGGTTTGCTTGCACTACCTGGCTAACAGGTAGCAACAGAGGGAAGGCATGTTTTGGGGCAAGAGGCTTGGGAACCCGATTCGTACAGTTCTCAACTTACGACTACCCCTGGGTCAAGAAAATTTGTCATAAAGCAAAGTATCATGTGACCATACCAGATTTTATAACCCTTTTTATTATGTTGAGCAAATCACTGAGGTCATTAATATCACCTGACTGCAAAATGTCACATGACTGCAACTGGCAATCTTCCCAGGCAAGACTAGAACTCAAGTCTGGCTCAAAGTCACCCGGATTGCTTTCGTGGGACTAGAACTTACTGTTGCCTGGTTGCTGGCCCAAAGTCCGTTCATTAATTGTTATTGAGGGTGACTGCTTTAATTGCGTTTTAAGATTTGCTTTATGCTGCTGTTTCTATCTGAATGTTATCTTAACATTTTGCAAGCTATCTCTTTATTTGGTAACATAGAATACATATCTTGCACCAAGCAAGAGAAATGAATGAATGGGCTGCATTCCTCGTGCTGGTATTAGCAATGGATTTAAGCAAGACCTCCATAGAACAGGAATTTTTTCTAATCAATTTCACACACCTCCAATCTGCAGGCAGGGGGCAAAAAGAGGCAGCAGAGAGTTAAATTTATTAGCTACCAAACTTCACAGGAGAAACACCAGCTGCATTCAGCAAAAGGAAGTATGCAGAGGCAGAGAGAGAGAGCGAGGAGGGGGAAAATAAGAGTGATAATACTTTCAAAACAAATAATATTTTCTCCCTTAACCAAGTATCTGTTCCCTGGACAAGTCAGCAGAGTTTTAATTATCCTGACATTTTTTTGACATCACAGTTTGCAGGAATGGGCGGGTGGGGGATTGTGTATGTTTGGGAAAATAAATGCTTGCTTTCTTCTTTCTCCTATTTCTTTTCATTCCTGTATCTGGGTTGGAAGCCTGAGGACTTTATAAGAATGTGCCAGAGATAAGCGTTGGGAAGTGAATGTTTGCATAACTTCCATCAGTCTTTCTGCCAATGAAAGATAGGGAAAAGCAAGAAGGTACATTTCTCAAGACTAGCTATGATGCAAAGAAGGGCAAAAGAGTGCCTCTGAAGACAGCATCCAAACTCTGGCAAGAGATAAGACACCGACCGGGAAGCAGGGATTAGGAGTTTCAAGGAGTGAAATGAGAACTTACAGGCATAGTCCTTGACTTATGACTACAACTGAGGCCAAAAGTTTCTGTGGCTAAGCAAAGCAGTGCTTAACTGAACTTTGCCCCCTCCCTTTACAACCTTTCTTGCCCCTGTTGTTAAGTGAGTCACTGCAGTTATTAAGTTGGTAACATGCTTATTAAGTGAATCTGGCTTCCGCATCGACTTTGCATGTCAAGAATATTGCAAAAAGTGACCCCCAGGATTAAATATATGCCAGTTTCCAAGTGTCCTAATTTTGTTCAAATGTGAAAAACTATTACCAATAAGTTGTTTTTACATTTTAACACCCATTCTAAGACTTTCACCGCTAACTACCTCATCCTGCCTCTGAGACATTTTCTGGAGGTTAATGGACTACAGATCCCAGTAGTCACTACTGTAATTGTTGTGGCTGCTGGAAACTGTGGTTCATCACTATGCAGCGGGCCACGGGTTACACATGTTTATCTTAAGAGCATCATTTGGAATTTCAGACCACTTCGTAATGTTTTTTATCTTGCCTCTATTATTTTTATAAACAGGGTGGCAAAGATACTTTTGCTTCCTCCTATTTTCTTTAAACAACACCCCTGTGAGCTGGGTTGGGGTAAGAGAGATTGACTGGCTCAAAAGTCAACCAGCCAGCTTTCATGTCTAAGGTGGGATTAGAACTCGCAGTCTCCAAATAATTGGGCCCAAATCAGCCAATTGGCTTCCATGGCTAAGGCAGGACTAGAATTCACCACCTCCTGTTTTCTAGCCTGGTGCCTTATGCTGATAAAATTTCATATGAAGTTTTTGCAAGCCAAATTTAGGGGTGCATTAATATAGCGCCATGTGCTATGCTGCAAATCTCTGCAGAACATCAATTCTGCATTGGTTAATGTTGTGCTTCTTCTTCCGCAATTAAAAAGTTCTAGGTTTCTGTTTTTAGACCATTATGTAACTTTGATATATAGTCCTCAATTTATGACCAGTCATTTTAACAACTGTTCAACATTACATCAGCCACAGGCATTTTGGGCACTTTGCAACTAGCAACTTTTATGGATGTCTGCAGCATCTTGCAATTCTATGACCACAATTTCTCATTTTTTTTCCAGCATTTACTGTATTTCCTGCCTCTGGCAAAAACCACCCACTGGAAAAAATAGAGTGGGAGAAATGGTCTATGATTATTGCTTAACTGCTGTGTTAGCATAACAACCAGTGTTCACTTAATGACTAGTATAAAAAGAAATAAAAAATCAAGTCCGGTCACATGATGCCTCAATTTACAATTTACAGTTATAATTCCAGCTTCAAATTATGGTTGTAAGTCGAATTGGGCCACCATTGACCATGATATGGATTTTAAGATAAATGCTAAAATAATTCTCTTTCAATTAGCCCGGAAGATAATAAAAAATGCTGCTCAATCATGATCCTTGTATGTTTTCAAGTTCTCTTTAGCTGGAACGTTTTTTCAAAAGCTTTGAAAACAGCTGTCTGTTTCAAATAGGATTTATTTGAATGCTGTTAACTCTGCCCATTTTATGGTCCATACTGGTGGCATGTGTTTGAATTTACTTTTACTACCCTTAAATTGGAACATGATGTAAATTTTTAAACATTTGTCCCAAATATTTTTATCCTACTTTTCTCTTTAAGAAGAAGTTAGGCCCTATCGTCTCTGCTCAGAAATACAATCCCGTGCCAAGATTCGCATTATCTCGGCAAACCACAAAGTGGTTTGCTTAGCTTAGCTTATCACAATGTTTGAATAAAGGTGCCAAGGGCAGCGTGATTTACTTTTCAATTAAGTTTACTTAGGGCTGCAATTTAAACAGTAATCATAAGAAATCTGGAAACCCTACAGGAAAGCTAGAGAAGGGGGAAGAGGAAAAGAAAGAGAATTAAATCAGACAAATCCAAGCAGTTTGGGTTTCCAAAGGATCCATGTCACCCATAAATGAAGTTAACTAAGAATGCTATCTTGTATGTGTTTAGCTGAAAGTAAAGCCACTTAAATTCAGTAGGATTTAATGCTCGGTAAAGTGTGAACGAAGTTACAGCCCTAAATTAATTATCCTGCCTTTCAAAAACGTGATTTTTAAAGCTTCTAACATCTAGATTTAATAAAACGGACTGCAATCTTCCAAACAAGTTGCTGTAAAGTAACACTTCTGTTTAATTATTAAGAGCTGGGAAGGCAAGCTGTAGATCCCAACAGGCAGAGAACAGCTGTCAGCTCAACAGAAAGTCATTCACATCTCAAAGTTGGAACTCTGAAATTCTATCAACAATAACTGTAAAGTGACTCTAGGAACTCTCAGAGTTTTGAACTAGCTTTCATATTTAGGAGAGCTATTTTTAGCTAACTTGAGTTTGTCGAACACTAAGTTTGAAGAGTTTCACACTTCAGGAACAATCTGCAAGCAAATAAACCAGAAAGGGTAACTGGTCAAATATGCAATGACTAAGTATATTTATTAGCATCAATGCATGCAGGAGAAAATTAATCGCTGGTGACCTGGCCTTGTGCATAACCGATTATAAACTGATTGACACAAGGACTGTAGATCTTTGGATGTTTCCCCTAAAAGGTATTTCTGTCAGACACAACTTCCTCAAGGTGTTTATCACTAAATAAATATTATTCAGATTATTTTTTATTGTTAATTGTTTTCAAAGTTAAGACTCGGTTTTTAAAAGTTTGATTGTTTTAAAAAGTTTGATTGGTTTAAAAGTTTGATTGGTTTAAAAAGTTTGATTGGTTTAAAAGCTTGATTGGTTTAAAAGCTTGACTCAGCAAACACACACGCCTCATTGTCAATGAGGTTTGTTTGTTGGCCAACCTGATTATTTCCCGCCCCATACTAGATTTCAAGTCATGCACATACATCTGAAGATGGATAAAGCTGTTGAGCTGTTGGCATCTGACACTGAAAATAAAGTTTAAAATGTAACCCACCAGGTCTCACTTTGATTTCCTAATGTTCAAGAGAAATGCTAAATTTACATTCTGTGACTCTCAAATGCTGGGATCGGTTTAGAATCTTGTCATAAATGCAGTGCTATGTCATAATAAATGACACTGTGGTGACCCAAATATCAATGCAAGTAGTCCTCACTTAATGGCTACCCTGTTTAGTGGCCATTCAAAGTTACAACAGTCCTGAAAAAAGTAACTTGATAAGCGGTCCTTCAAACGAATGACCATCACACCATTGACAGAGATGGATTTGGGGTCATTGGGCAATCAGCATGCATTTATAACAATGCCAGTATTCCATGCTCACATGATCACCATCTGAATGCTTCGTGGACAGCTTCCAACCAGCAGAGTCAATGGAGAAACTGGCACATGATGTTTTGCTTAATTACTGCAAAACTTAGTGAGAGTCGCTGGTTCCAACTGTGTTTGTTAAGTGAGCACTACCTGTAGGAATGTAGAAGACAAACTATGGAAATGCAGAAAGCCAGTATGTTAATGTACTTACCCAACAGGAAGACAGTCCTTAATTTAGGAAGACTAGACAGGAGTGGGGAGCTATAAGCATAGAACACACCCTGGGCAACACCCAGTTAGACTTGCCATCTCCAGCCAACACCAACCTCAATACTTTGACTTTGGACCAATCACCAGGAGATAGTGAGTTCTAGTCCAGCTTTAGGCATGAAAGCAGGCTGGGCAACCTTGGACCAATCCCTCTGTCAGCCCAGTCCCTTTCTCCACATCAGCTTTGTTGTGAGGAAAAAGGTAGAACTGTGTCTAAATTTTGGTCATGTGACAATGGGAATGTGTGAAAAAATGGCCACAAGTCACATTTCCCAGATGGTTTGTAACTTCAAACAATCACTAAATGTGTGGCTGTTAAGTCCTTCCCGAGTCCTTCGGGAGAGGGGGCGGTATATAAATCAAATAAATAAATAAATAAAATAAATAAGTCAAGGAGTACCTTGTACAGGTCTGCCACTGTTATTTACTAGAATATTCTGATTTCCTTTTCTTATCCCTAGGTTTCTTTGTGGCCTCCCATCCAAGTGTCATTTATTCCTGACCCTACTTAGCTTTCAAGGCCACTCAAGAGCTAACCGCTCCCTTCCTAAACTTCTGAAAATGCGCCTTTTCCACCTAACGATGATCTGCAGAAGACTCAGATGGCATGAGGGGTGGCATCCGTTTACCCAGCCCCAATGCCCATTCCTCATGCGCAAGGGCGCACCATGAACATTATTAGTTAAGGCAATCAGGGCCAGATCGCAGCATCTTCTATGTGCCTTGCGGATGGCAGGAATGACTTTCATTCATTAGAGATGACCGTGAGATGAGGATTATATTGAAATAAATAAAAGTATTTGAAATATGGCCTGTCTCGTGACGCCTGTTTGCTTACTGAGATCACTTGCCACAGAACAGCTCTGGAATCTTTGGAGGTGTGGGATATATTAACCCCTTTAATGCCGGCTTAAATGGGACCACAAAATGATGTCATGCTAACAGCCTCCGTTGTTGCCTCTGAATTTTCTGGTGGTTATTGTTCATATTGACAGACACTCAATTAATGGCTGATTGGGGACTTCTGGGATTTGAAAACCACACATCACCAAGGTTGAGAATCATTGTGCTAGGACCATGGCGCCTCCCCTTCGTTGGGAACAGAAGATGGGTAGTTTTTACAGATAACCTCTGACTTATAACAATCTGTTTAGTGACCATTCAAACTTACAACAGCATTGGGGGGAAAAATGACTTAAAGCCAGTCTTTGTACTTACGACCGTTGTAGAATCTTGGTCACAAGGTCAAAATTTGGATACTTGGCAACTGGATAGTATTTACGACGGTCTCAGGATCCTGCGATCATCTTTGGCAACCTTCTGACAAGCAAAGTCAAGGGGGGAGGAGCCAGATTCATTTAACAACCGTGTTACTAATTTAACAACTGCAGTTGTTCACCTAATAAAGTATGTGTCAAGGGAGGTTTTAAAATGGAGCAAAATTCGTTTCATTTTGTTTTAGCAACAAATTTTGGTCTCAATTGTGTGGTCATAAGTCAAGGACTACTTGTATTTATCTGCTCAGAAAGGACATGGATGGAGAAAACCTACACTTCTAAGGTTGCATAAGGCACTCAAAATGCTACTTTTGCTGCTATTTCCTCTCTCCTCACTATGGTTACTAAAAAGGATTTGTGTCTTGCCATGGTGATTTAGAAAATAAGATGCCCCCAAAGGGACAAGCTTCTGTTAAAGAACCCAAAAAATTTTACCCCAAAGAAAACTGTACTCACATATACACAAGATTCACTCTGCAAACTTAACATTAGGCCCTCCCACAAAGTGAGAGCACATTGGTTAGTAATTTGCTTAAACCAGGGGTGGGCAATTATGGCTCCTTCATGACTCGTGGACTTCAACTCCCAGAGTCATGAAGGAGCCATA
>JAEANM010011841.1:0-15083 GCA_017656035.1 Myanophis thanlyinensis | reverse complement strand
ACGTTTGCTGTGAAATAACGGGCAACGATACGAACCTCCCACTAGCACAACTAGATGCAGACTGAGCAGCGGACGCATAGACCAAAGATGGCTGCGCTAGCTCTGCCCCTTCTTGCTACAGACGAAAACATAATCTATTTTGTGGATAGCCCTCGTAAATACCCGACCAATGCCAGTTATCACTAGTAAGAAATAAAAGAAAGGAAAAAATAAATAAGTCAGATAATATCTTATACAAAATCAGGGCTATTAGAAAAACGTTTAAACACAAGAATAAAACCTTAAAAGGGTCTATTGAAGCCATGTAAAAACATCAAGAGACCATGAGAACCTGAAACTTGAATTTTTGTATTTTCATCAGGAGCAATAACAAAACATAACCTCTCCATTGTATTGTAAACTTTCAGTCTCAAATTTTTCACTCAAAAATATTGTCAAAATATTAAGTCATATTTTTGAGTAGGGTTATGTGATGTTTAAAAATGAATGTCCATATATCTGCTGATTTGAATAGTTCTTGTTCAAACACTTTCAGCAACCTTTAATTTATATGTATGATACAGAATGGAAAAATGTATATACAAAACAGAAATGCTCTTCGAATTAGAAACAGTTATAATTCAGCGTCTGTTCCCGGCAATTAGACAGCATTGGCAGGAATATGTAGATAAAGTATCCTAGTGGTAAAGTCTACGTATCTAATCCCGGCCCGGATTTCCTTCAACGAGGTTAAGCGTTCTAAAGAAAGATTACGGTACTTCAACTTTAAATTGGAGTCCGGGAAGGCCGTGTGCGTCCTTTCCAACCTAGTCCCATATCAGCAGCAGAGCAGCAGCAAGGCAGCAAATCACTCGCCAGCCGCTAGTTGTCGCACTGGTTCGGGTCTGCGCTGCGGCTGCTTCGCAGGGATCTGGTGCTCCTGGGCGGCCGCTCAGTCGTTCTTATTTGGCAACTACGCGCAGGGCGTCGGAATCGTCAGGCAGCATCCGGAGTCGTACCGTGGCCGAGCAAAGGAAGTAACGCCGCGACAGCAAAGGCCGAACGGCGCGATCCCCGATCCAGTTGGCGGTCGGGTGGGAGGAGCAGCCATGTTGGCGAGGGGCATAAAGTGACTCTTTGAGCCGGGAAAGAACCGGGCAGAACAGGAAGAGTGCTTGGGGCGGCGGCATTAGCCGGCGGGGGCTCGCCTGCGGAAGAAGAGGAGGCGGTGGCGGTGCAACGGTCCCTGCGAGAAGGGAGCTCGGAAGGCTGAGGCAGGACGAGGATCGCCCCGGCGCGGCAGAAATTCGGCGCGGCTCTTGCTGCTGGTGAGTTCAGGGCTGCTCATTGTCTGCCATGCGCGCAGGTCACGGGCCTGGCCCGAGGCGAGAGGGCGACGGCGCGGCTTCCTTTCAGACCCGAGAGGGAGCAAAGTGGTGGGGTGGGTTTTCAGAGATCTGCACCGGCCTCGGTGGCTGGAGATGTGCATGGGACAAATTGGAGAGGCGGAAGGACGACGTCCGTGAAGGATCTACTCTTTTGGCACGTGTGAGTAGATGGGCTTTTTAAAATTCGGGCTCTGCTGAAACCGAATATGATAGCCCCGTAACAAAAAAAAAGAGCTTTAGACCTTCGACTTCGTTTGTCGCCCACTATCCTTCCACTGGGGTGCACGGGAGAGGATAGTCCGGACCGGATGGTAATTGCGCACGAGGGATAGGATGTGGTGAGAAGGCATTTCTTGGCTTTACTATATTTCGCTTCTGTTTTCAGTGCTTCCTGGATGGATGGAAGGAAGGAAAAGTGGCTTAATAGTAAAGAATTAATTGCCCTGATTTGAACTATTCCTGCTTTCCGGGCTCTGTGCATCGGGGAGAATGCAGATTGTTGGTAAATGGCTTTTCAGCTAAATGTCAATTCTGCAAAACTGTGCAGGGATGAAAGCAAGAACAGCATATTAAATATTGTTCTCGCTCTCTCTCTCTCAGATCGTTTTGATACTCATCAATCACTATCTGATGTTGACATAAGATTTGATATGTGCATACCATGCAGGTCCAGTTCCTCTAAGATCTGCTTTGTGTTTTAATTCTCAGAGGATGGTAACAGTTTTTTTTCTCCTGACAATTTTCCTGTATCTCATATTTTGGCAACATGTTTAAAATATCTACCTTATATTTCTATTTACTTCAACAAGCCACTTTGAGAGTTATTTATCCATATCTTCTCACTGCATCTTTCCCCTCTTTTTAGGTTCCTCCTAAAGCACTCTTAAAATGACAGGCTATAAGGCATACACTGACCCTGAACCCCTTCCTTTTTAGAATTGGTATTATCATAGATTCTGCATAAACAAAATCATTCTGGAAGAACAGCCTACTTGGTATGAATCACCATTTACAATTTTGTGGAAAGCAATACAGAGTGGTGTTTTCAGAAATGAATTAGCTCTTTTTTGCTCCCTGGCTAGCCTTATTCTTCTTGCAAAGACTATTCAAGTAGCTTAAAATACATTTGGCATGTTGTTTACAACAGCTACTATTTGCCAGTGTTCAGTGGGCCATAAGGATGAGACAAGACAGAAAATGTAGCCAAATAATTCTATTTGGACTTCTTTTACCCTTATTTTTGTTACAGGGTACAAGTGTATATGTGTAAAAGTACACACCTGGATGTCCATTGTAGTGAATATTAAATGATTTGAAAAAATATTGTTAATTAAAGGAGGACATCAAATCTCTGAATTGTCACTCAAGTTCAAAGTTTATTCTTTAGTATTTCTACCTTTTAAAAATAGCTCTATAGATTATTTCAAAATGGTCATATGCTTTTAGCTTAGAAAAAAGGCAGATAAGTACATAAATTGTACAGGGCATTGTGAAAGTAGACAAACAGTTTATTATTTCTTATTACAACATACATTGTGCCCTTTCTTTGGAAGCTCAAGATGGTGAAGATGGGTGTTGCCTGTTATTTCTTTCTCCCAACAATTACCATATGGAAGAAGGTTGGGTTAAGAAATAATGACCTGCCAGTGGAAGTAACAATGTATGTTAGAAAGCTGTGACTGGCTGTAACTGCACCCTTTTTACAACCCTTATTTATTTTGCATAAAGTGAAAGCATGGAGTACTACGAGCTTTATATTAAACTTTGTCACTGAGCAAGGATTTGAATTCATCTTTTCAAAACTGCATCTATTATTTGTTGCAGCATACTGGACCCTTGCCATTTTTTCTTCAATTCATTGCAAATTAAATTGCAAAAAGATTTTTCACTAACTGGTCTAAAGCTCTAAAAAGCTCACAATTTGTTTTCTTGAACAGAAAACAATGAGAAGTGGAGGACAAGATTCTCAAACTACACAAAAAGAACATACACAGTACTTTTAAAAAATGAAAAATGATTAATGGTCATTTACTTGTGAAAGTCCCATATTTGTTTAGGAGTAATGTAAGTAAAAAGTTATGGTCTGATGGTTAGCTCAATGCCATCCTATGCATATTTGCTTGAAAGTAGATCCCTCTTTATTCAGAGAAGCTTATTCCCCAGTAAAAATGTTTTGAATACTTCACTGTTAGTGTTGTGGCTGATTAATTCACCTGATAATGTATACATGGCCACTTAAAGTAAAGCTGTACTTATTCCCAAGCAAGTGGATTCAAACTTGCAGACTCAGGTTGCTAAAGAAAATATATGGACTCATATTGATTGGGTCATATTTCATTTCATTGACTAGTTTTGCCTGCTTAATTCTACTTTATTTCATTTATCATAGGCTATTGCATTATTTTTTCTAAAGCTCTTCTACCTTTCTAAAACTCCCATTTTTGTCTGCCTCTGATATCCTGTTTCCTTTCTCATTTTCATCTTGCCTTTTTTTGTGGTCTCTTAAGGAATAGCAGAATCTATTTGCCTCATTCCCTTTTGGCAGCTGCTTCTCCCAGATGAGTTCCTTTTTTCTCTTATGATGGCTTTCAGGACTAACCTAACTAGTTGTTAGATTCTTGCACCTTTTTTGGGTTCTTGGAAACATTTGGAATTGTGAGGTAATATATGGATATTTTCCCAAAATGACTGCAGTGGCAATCTTATTTTACCCAAAGACAAACTGATGAGCATATGCTTTTCCCTTTCCAGCATCTTTGGGTGCTTTTTATCTTGGCAATGCACTTTTTTTTCAGATTTTCCAGTTAGAGCACTTCTTGCATTTACATTTTACAAGAATGCCTCCTGGTCTTGTACAGGCATCCAAAGCATTTTTGATATGATTATGCATTCCGTTTTGTAATGTACCATATTTCCATTTCTTATTTTTAATGACATGCTTTCAAAAGTCTTCAAATGTGCCCAATTTCCCCCCTCCCTGCTTAAAGTTGAGAATCCTTGAAACAGATACTAAAATGCATAAAGGACATTATGGCGTTGTGAAGCCATGTGCCAGTGGTCATAAACCTGAATATTGCCTTCAGCAAAATGGGAGCATTGCTTTGTAGTCGTTCCAGATCTAAATCTCAGCCAAATATCTTGGAAGGCTATAGTAATTGATGGCATCAAATGTTGCAGAGAAGTGCACCATAGCTAATGATATATAAACTACATCCAATATCTCATCAACCCAAGGCTGGTTTCATGGATAAAATTGTTTACAGGGCAGTCCTAGTGCAAGAGATTGAAGCAGTGTAGGTTGTTGTAAGCTAGAATTCAAAACAATCCAGATAGTTTTATACAAATACAAGTTACAAGATGTGTGTTATAGATTCTATGTGAGTAAAACTTTTTTTTTTATGTAATGCTCAGTACAGTTGATCATCTGCATAAAACCAAATTCTTTCTTTGATGGAATTCATCTTGATAGAATATTCCTCCCCCCACCTTCCAAACTAGAGGATATGGGAGTTTCCTCTAAACGCTTTGTAATGTAAAAAAATTATTTCCATTATTATACACTGACTGTGTTTTAGTGTGATATTTGAACACAGCTTTTAATTGATAATAAGAAAAACTTGCAGATAAATAAAAGCATGTTTTTCATATGCTGAATTCAGTTCTAACGTGTGATGTATTTTTACACATTTTAAATAAACAACATGCTTATTTAATCATGCTTGAAATATAAAAAGTAATATGGAATATTAATTGCTTTAGGAAATGATACAAAGCTATGGTTATCTTTAAGTTTGGTATTTATGGTAACTAATAATTTTGTTGTTTTTTCATTTATTGAATTCTAATTTGGGGAGGGCTTGTTTATGATGTCATGTGTCGTATAAACAAAAGTGACAGATGAAAATTTAATTTCGTTAGTGGTTTTTAATTTCCTCAAAGAAACATTTCAGGTGGTAACTTATATTTGCTTTGTCCTCGCCAGTTTTTTAGAGTCTAAATAACAAGTCTTATGTCATTTCCTTTAAATTCTCTTTATTGGCAGCACAAGTTTTGTTAACCTAGACATGCCCCAAATATAAAATATTCTGCTTTCAAACATTTTTCTTGACTTATTTTTTTCCCATTTATGCTTTGTTGGTACATTTTACTTAGTATTTTGAATTTGTTTATTTGGATGTATTTTTGTAATATTTTCATATAAGTATTAGAAGATATACAGTAAAGCGTTAATCAACTTACCATATCACAATATTAGTTACCGCTCTAGATGGTATCGCAAAATAAGTAAAAGTAATAAACTTCTAATTTCTTATACAAAAATTATTTCTTTTTCTTTGAATATTTGCTCTTCTCTTAATTGAATTGTCACTATTTAAACAACTATAATCTCATGGACTGCATTTTGATTAGCAAGTTTCATCACACAGAATATTATTTAAGACAATGAAACATGCCAAATGCTACCCTCTCTTGTTTTTGTGCCTTGTTACTTTTATCTGACTGTATCCTGCTTTCAATTCTTGGACCTAATTCTGATTTAGGTAGGGTTTTCAAATGTTACCCTCCTATTATAAATAGTTCATTATGATGGCAAATGTGTTCCCTGCAAGTAAGTCCTAATGAATGCCGCAAAAGGCAATAATATCACAATTTTTGAGCAACGTATCTCTATTACTGACATTTGGTAGAATACTACAGTTAAATCTCCTTTTAAAAAATCAGACAACCTTGCAAATTCTAAATTAAACTGTGAGAGTCTAGTTTGTTTGTTGACCAATTTTCCCCACACATAAATGCTTGCATGAAGCAGAATGAAAACCATCCTTCTGAATCCCAGCTAGCTTTCTCTTTTTCTTTTAACTTTCTGCTATCATTTGCTTATCTCCTTTTCATTACAGTTATCATAATGCATTTCTCTTTTCTTTTGAAACAGCTCAGTCTTCTAGCTGGTCTGGTGCAACCTATCATTTGAAATTATGTCGCAGGGCTATTATTGTGCAGATAAGGATGGTGATGATAATATATCTAAATTAAAAGGATCAAAATATCGTGCAAGAATCTATCTTGTGAGATATTAGTCATTCTCAAATATTTATTTTTAAAATAATCAGCCTAATAATGTGGCAGATGCTATGGCATTCATGGTGCTTCCTTTTTTTAGTTTCTTAGTTTTGCCTTGTGCAAGTGATTGCCTCCTCCAAGAGTGCTAGGAGGGGCATTAATGATCTAAAGATGGTAAGCACAAGGGGCAGTCATAGCTCTCCTCCTTTATAATGTGTATTGTTCAGGGTGGATTTGATTTAAATCAAGTCAATTTAAATCACAATTTAAATCATTTAAATCACTAGTAAAAAGGTTTGATTTAAATCAACTAAATTTAAACCATAATTTTTAAAGAGTAACTGTCATCTCTGTCCCACAGTGGCTCCTCCTCTGACCTGTTGGCTCACAGACAGTCCCAATATTGCAGAATATACAGCCTCAAGCCCCATTTCATGCTGAATAAACTAAATTATTAATGTATCTTAAATAGAAAACTAGATATTTACTCCAAAAGCATTTTATTAAAATAAATTTGAAAAAAAATCTGATTTAAATAAATAAAATCCATTTTAAATTTTTAAAAATCCATTTTTTTATTTTTATTTTTAAAAAACCATCAATTTTTATCCACCCTGGTATTGTTGCACTATATGATTGCAAAAGGGGGAAGGGCTTCAATCACCTGATTGTTCTCAGCATTTTGACATAATTTACCCCTTCGCCTGGCAGGTAGCCCTGTTTTCCTGTCCCAGTGAGATTTATAGCTAAACAAGGATTTAAACCATGGGCCTTGGTCCATTTTTGTTTTTTCTTTCGTTATCTATTGTTTTTCCAAAGTGAGTTGACTGTTTACATTGTTGTTCATGTAAATCTTGTTTCAGCCATTCTCAGAATCTGCTACAAAATCTCATCAGTGTAAATCATACAATTTAAACTTTTTTCTTTCCTCGACTAGTTTGGAATTTAAACTGTTTATTTTATTCATTATGACTTGGGCCTTTACCTGGAGAAGAGCTATCGCTTTTTTTTTTTTTACTGTGTGTGAAGTTAATGAGATTCACCTCATCTATGAGTCAGCAGGAATGTATAATTTATTTCAGAGTTCAACAGGGTGGATCAAGAGGTGAAGTTTACTGCTCTGTTACGGAGCTTGTTTTCTAGCCTTACAGATTCTTGATGTAGATCTTTCTTTCGTTCTTTCTCCTTTCTTTTGGAATCTCTATCATTTTGATGTACAATAATCTAAACCCACTGTGATAAAATAGATGTCATAAAAAATGAGGGTTTTTTTCCCATTCTTTCTGTGTCTCTTTCCTGAGGCTTGTCAGGTAAGGGAAATTAGAGGCTAGGACTAATATCTTCTGGGAGTGCATGGAATTGCATGGAAAAAATCATATCTATCTCTCCAACTTAAACAGTCCCTTAACACAAGCTGATAGGAATATTCAGCTAGGCATCAACCTCACAGGCCCATTAAAAAACAAATGTTTCCAGTGCTCTTCTAAATGCCTAGAATTGCTATAGAGCAGGAGTGCCCACACTTTTTAAGCTTGTGAGCTACTTCTGCCGTATCGGTAGCAGCGATAGCATTTGGCCCTGCCCACTGGATCAGGAAGGGGTGGGCGGGGCTTCCTTTCTTCATGCAGCTCATGTTAGTTTTAAAAAGTTTTCCTGCCTTCTGCTGCACTTTGGAAGCAGGATTGCTGTTGGGTGAGCAGCTGGAAGAAGAGAAGCCACTGCTGCGGCTCATATTCGTTTTAAAAAGTTTTCCTTTCCATGAGCCATGGCGGTGGCTTCTTTTCTTCAGCTGCTCGCCCAGGAGCAATCCCGCTTCCAAAGCACAGCAAAAGACAGGAAAACTTTTTAAAATGAACATGAGCCGCAGCAGAGCCTTCCTTTCTTCACGCGATCTACCCACACGATCTTTGCGCTCGACCGGTAGATCACGATTGACCTAAGGTTTTGGAGCCACCATGGAGAAATTCTGACTGATGGCCCCTACAGCTCTTACTTCCCCTGCAGGCAGAATCCTAAGCATTCTGTCTAGATCAGGCCTGACAGGATGGCCAGATTCATATTAGACAAGGTCTATTAAACCGATTTATCATTGCTCGTTGCTCTTAACAAAGCTGACTCCCAGTGATTTACAACACAACTCCCAATAAAATATAGCAAAAATAAAGCTAGTAATGTTGATGTTGTTAGTTGCAATGTTGTGTCTGACCCATCCCTATCCCGTGGACAATGTTCCTCCAGGCCTTCCTTTCCTCTACCATCCCCTGGAGTCCATTTAAGCTAACCCCAACTGCTTCAGTGACTCCATGTAGTCACCTCATTCTCTGCCATCCCCTTCTTCTTTTGCCCTCAATCATTCCCAGCATTAGGCTCTTCTCCAGTGAGTCCTTCCTTCTCATTAGGTGGTCAAAGTATTTGAGTTTCATCTTCAGGATTTGGCCTTCTAAAGAGTAGTCAGGGTTGGTCTCCTCTAGGAGTGACCGGTTTGATTGCTTTGCAGTCTAAGGGGCTTGCAGGAGTCTTCTCCAGCACCATAGTTCAAAGGCCTCAATTATTTGGCGCTCAGCCTTCTTATGGTCCAATTTTCACAGCCATTCCATTCATCGTAACTGGGAAAACCATAGTGCATTGACTATACGCACTTTTGTTGGCTAGTAATATTATACAACCATAATTAATAAAGTTAAAAATAAAAAGGATAGAAACATGGCATCAATATTTAGAAGTCCAATGTATACCATTAAAATAAGATCATTGTGGGAGAAAAATCGAACTTAGAAAAGCAAGTTTAAAATTTTCTTAGAACACAGACCAACCAAACTGGGGAAAGGAATTTCTTGGTATTGGCATTACCACCAAAGGCCTGTATGGTTAGCCAAACTAGGAAACCAGAATTGTGAATGCTAGTAATATTTTTGATACAACATTGCAGAAACTTTGCAAGTCTGGATGCGCTTTTCCTCCTCCCTCTTGTTATCTTTGTGAGAACTAAGGACGGTCTTGCCTGAGGTGCTTACTCAGATTATCGTTTTGCCCCAACCTCAAAATTTCTTTTATCTGACCCTTGTCTTGGTAGTAGTTCTTCCTCTTTTTCTTCAAGGCAATTCCTTCTGCCTATTACTCTTACCTCTGTAGTGGTATGTTTATTGACATCTTCTCAGAACAGCACACCTCCAAAGAAGACATCTTAGGCCACACTTCATATTGAAGAAGCTGTTTGTCCAGTTAAGCAGGGTCCAAACCCTCTAGGGATTTCACATGTTGGCTTGTACTGTATTGTTCTAATAAATTTCTTCCCACAACCTTCATTCATATAATTTTATTTTTCTGAAGGATTTTTACTCCTCTAGCAAGCTGTTCTTTCTCTTTTCTTGTGTTTATGTATATAATTGCCATGCAGCATCCATTTCTCATTTCTTTACATTTCATTCTCAATCCTATCTTTTTATTTGTCCTTTGCAGATCTGAGGAATGTTGCTGCTCATTCTGCCCAAATTGTAAAGTGATTATTTATTTAGCCATTAATAGCATATGGATAAAAATATGGTCAGAAATACCATATTTAAGATGCACC
Organism: Myanophis thanlyinensis; assembly: GCA_017656035.1. NCBI lineage: Eukaryota > Metazoa > Chordata > Lepidosauria > Squamata > Homalopsidae > Myanophis > Myanophis thanlyinensis. The sequence goes on along the minus strand of JAEANM010011841.1, from coordinate 5,084 downwards.
TGAATAAAAGGTGCAAAGAAAAATAACAGCTGGCAAGGCAGCTTTCCTGAGGCTTCCACACCCATGAGGACATGAGCAAGTGTCCCATCTCTTGTTCTCCTCAGGCATATTAGAGCAGGTAGATAAACAAAATGATGTTGATGACAATATACAAGTTGAATCTGAAACAAGCCACATTCAAATATCCATCTTTAAACCACTTAGGACTTGATAGCCAGTAGAAAAAGTGATGTACAGTATGCTATCCCTTCAGATTGTTGCATTTGGACCAACTCCTTACGGGTGCAGGACTGAAAAAATCTGGATGACCATTGGATGATGGTAAAGAGATAATAGAATATTGTAACCTATTTCTACTTTCTAAAAGTCATAAGGCAGCCTACATTTAGTAGTTCTGCCTAGGATGTGTAGCATAGCTTAAACTAGGTCCACATATTGCACTAAGTCATAATGCTATTTGTTTTGTTTTGCTTAACTATATAATAAAAACTCAGTTATTGTAATTTATATCATGATTTGTAGCATAGCATTTTTATGTTGTCTTAAATCCTCATCAGTAGTGATTTATTAAACAAACTATTAGATAGATAGATAGATTGATTATGTATGTATATATGTGTATTCTCTTGGTCTGCCTAAAAGTTGAGCATGCTAGCCTTTTGGAATGAACAAACATGGTTTTCATTAATAAAAAAGCAACGTAAGTTTTAGCTTCATAGCTATTAGATATAACCAGACAATTTCCAGATTGCTGAGATCACTTGAGTTAAGGTAAAAGGATGTGTTGCGATACCAAATAATCTGCTCCTTTAAAATTGAAGTACTGTATATCTAATCATTTTCCTAGGAGAAGGAATGAATAGAGATGGAAGGAATGCAGTAAGTATATCTTTCTTCAAAGTAATGATGAGCATAGCTGGACCTCTCTTTTCCCCTGCCCTTATTGTTTGATAATCTTTTGTTTTCTTATATATTTTAGTTATTAACTATGTGAACTAAAGCAGGAAACAAAGAAAAAAGAACAAAAGAAACGTGGCAGAACAGTCTTGCTGTGCTTTCTCTGTTATCTCAATAGGCTTTGTACAGTATGGGAATATTTCTTTGCAGTAGTATACTAGCTTTCTTTTGTTTGAAAGAAAGAAAAGCAGATATATACTGTATGGCATGAGAAATATGTGAAATCTTCACAGTATAGTGTACATTGGATCATACCAGATTGTACTAGCTAGCAAGACTAGAAATGATAGAGTTTTTGAAACTAGGTACAGTGCTTATGTCCCCCCCAAACTTTAGTATGAATTGAATTTAAAAAATGAATTTGGAGGGGGAAATGCCATATAATGGATTTGGAATAAGACAATGTCTGGTAAAGTAACTTTTGTAAACAAAAAGCATATTGAGATTGCATTGGTCAATTTTGACATCTTGAAGGCACTTTTAATCATAAAACTTTCCTGTACTCATTACCGATCTCTATCTCCCTTCTGTTCTTGCTTCCAAATTGCTATCAAACTATGTTTTCCTGATGTGTGGTTATGTCATGTATGTCTTCTTCAGTTTTAATCTATCCGTAGCCAAGGAAAACATCTGCTAGTCTAGGCACTCTGGCAGGAGTAAGTGGGGTTTACATCAGGATACTGTCTGTCCTCCTCCCATGTTCCATGTGGGCACTTCCCAAATTAAAACAAAGTGAAACAGAAATGTATGAGAAGATATCAGGGCAAAAATATCTCAGAAAGGAGGAAGCAGACCCTACATGATAATGCAGCTAGCTAACTAAGTCCTGCACAGCTAGTGACTAGCTGCTAGGCAACCAGGTCTTTTGCTTGGAAATGGGGGTGGGGAAGTGGTTGAAAGTGATGACAAATATAAAGAAAATGCTATATAAGCAACAAGACCCGGATATTACAGACCTTATTTTTAAGATACGGCAGTATAAAAATCTGGACTATGAATCTACAGGTAAAGATAGAGCCAGAATATATTATACATTATAATACTGTCCATTATAGTATACATTCTAAATCCCTATTCATCACCTTATTGGGTTCCCTTTCCTTCTCTAAATAGTGGATTTCTGACCATTTTAGAGTACTCTTAATGCAGAACAAGGTTAATATGATCCTCTTTTTCACCAAATAAAACAGTGGAGTTTTTCCCCCCTCTTCCTTATTGGCATACCCATTGGGGTCAAAATTAGGAAGGAAAAGAATGAAGGGTAGAAAAAAAACTTGGGAAAGGAAAGCATAGAAAGCGCAAACATTGGGAGTAAAATGGCTGCAGTGGAGGCTGGCTAGTGATCGAGAAAAAGGTTAGGGTTAATCTTTTCCAACACTTCTAAGGCATAGTTCTGCCATTTTCACATGAGCTGATGATGGTATAAGAGCAGTATTGTGGGGCCATGAGGGAAGATTGGTATTGTTAGAGCATAGTTATACCTTGTTAAAAATGCAAGTGGGAGTAACAGGGTTAGAAACTATGACCTAATTCAGTGGTCCCCAATCATTGTGGCTTGGCAGCCTGGTAGGGAGAGAGGGGAACTGGGCTGTGTGAGTGGTGGGCCAGCACACATGTGCGTGCGCATGCAACTCGTGTTGAGTGCACACATGTGTAAGATGGAACTTCTGTGGTTTTCTTCACCACTATTGTTCATAAGGAAAACTCATTCAATTGTGAGCAGTGTACATTACATGGTGTGTTTAAAATGGTTGTTTTAAGGTTATGGTAGAAACCAATTGGTTTAATATTCTATTTTATTTGGTATAAGTTGTTGCCAATGCCATTTTGCAGATCTATCATGCTAATGTAAGTCCTTTGATTTGAATCAACCAGTTTATGAATTTTCTGTAAATAGCAGATGGTTCTTGCACTAGTATGAAGAACGGTTTGTTGAAAGAGAGTTCATGCATATCTTTGTTTAAAAACTAAAACAATCTGGCTATTAAACATACATTAAACTATAATTTGTAAAGATACATGAAAATGGTACCTTATACAAAGTATCTCTTATTGAATAAATTACTACTGGTTAGGATTACACAATATATTAAATCATAAAATCTGAAGTGAGCAACTACAAATATTAGAGATTACAATTCCTCAATTAATAGGCCAGTGGTGGCCATTTACTCATATTTAATTTTTTTTAAGGATTTAAATGTTAAGTTTCAAGTGATATGAAATGAGAGCCCTTTAGAGGGGAAACCATTCCCACCCCCACTTTTAAATTTCCAAGTTCCTGATAAATGGCCTGAAATTGGACCACTAAAATTAGGCTCATTTGTCAATACATTTTGGCAGAGACTTAATGTTCTGTGAGATACATATATAGACATCATGGGTTGCTCATTTCTGCCATAAAGTTGGTTTGCAAGCCATGATAGTTGGGTTCCTCTATTACAATAAGTCAAAAGCAAACAGTCCATATTATGGCCTAATGTTCTAACTTCATCATACCATGAATGACCCATAATGGAACATAAGTAGAATAATTGTGAATTTTTTGTCATATATAGAAGCATAAGATGTTATAGATGTATAAGATGAGAACTGTCCTTGTGATGCTTTTTCCATTCTTGCATAATGTACGTTGTGCTTGTTCATGGTGGGACTATGAGCATATGATTTATGTTATGTAAACCATTAATATTTGATTCAGTATTTTCACTGTTCATTTAACAGAATCTTCTGGCAATAATTGAAAAGAAAGCCAATTCCCTAAAGAACTTGCATCTCTTGTCAGCATTATCTCCTCATTAATGCTGTCTGCAATCAGCACTCTGCTTGGTGGCTTTTGAAATAATGCTTTACATGATGGATAAAGAATTCTTTGTCTTAGTTGTTTCTCAGTACCAGGCTTTTGTCAGGAGTTGAACAAGAGTAGCATGTAAATATATTTAAGGAAGTATTTGCTAAATATTTGTTATACTCTGTTTTAAAAGCTATATTTCTAACTTAAAATAAAATAGAATAGCTACTAAATAAGAAATGTGATTTGTTTGTACACATGCAAAGTAGAATTCTTGCAGGTCTTTTAGATAAGCAAGGGCAAAATATTAGGTGAATTTGAAAATCAGAAATGTAAAATGGAATAATTTTATACATCTCTAAACATTAAGGTAATCTTCATTATCTGTTTCATCTAGTGACTATTATCCATTATTTGTATATTAAGTAGACTTAACATAATATAATTTTAAATATGCTTTTTATACCATCTGTTTCCACTTTAAATATAATCTGGATTTAGCTGATTTATACATATTATGATCACTGTATTTAATATGCTGGTTTAGTGGCCTGATTGAGAGCTGTCTGCATTTCTTTGTAGCGTTGAGATAGGAAAGCAACTAGAGTAACCACTGAACTATGAAAATAGGAATGAATGCTCAGCTATAGATCTCTCATTTGATGCTCCTCTTATCTATCTTATCTCCTGTTGTTTAAATGTTATATAAAGACATATTTTTGCTTTATCATATCAACCTCCACTCCATGTGGACTCTCCTTTCTGAAACCCCTGTTGGTCTGAAAATAATACTTTGCTCCGTATTATAAATTAGAACAGTTGCTGGCAAATCACCAAATCAAAAATTATGATTATTTAAAGAACCTTCTCTCTCACATTATATTTGGCAGATAATCTTTTGAGTCGCAACAACTGAAAATGCATAATGTATATAAGTATTCTTAGAATGCTTTTGAAGAAGTGCAGTGACTATTTTTAGTTTCTCTGTTAAGAGGTAACTTATTTCCTAGCTAGGTAGAAAATTTTTGACATGAAGATGCTATTGCAGCTGTAATACTTCACACAGGAACTACTGACCTTTAAGGACAGAACTGTCTAGATTTCTACAGTGAATCCTTGCAGTCTCCAAATATGTTCATAATGTGGTGCTATGCCTACAGATGGGATCTGTGCCAGGGAAGGTGCAGTTTTGGTTCCTTTTCATCAAGTTGTGATTGGATCTTATCTTTCCTCAGATAGGTTTGGCTCTGCTATTCTTTCTATACAGTTGTGTTCAAAATTATGCAACCCCCAATGCTGTAAAGGGTTTTAGGGAATTTAGTGTACATTTGTAATT
>JAEANM010011840.1:0-15083 GCA_017656035.1 Myanophis thanlyinensis | reverse complement strand
TTTTATCTGCTGTGAACCGCCCCGAGTCCTCAGGGAGATGGGGCGGTATATAAATATGATAAATAAATAAATAAAATGATTCAAAATCAATGTCCATGGCAAAAATGAGCCAAATAATTGCCTGCACTATTCTTCTCCCCAAATCCAAAGCTGCCAGTGATGCCTCTTTCTGCTTAGCTGCCAGCTTTTGCATTGAAATCACACAGTATGTAAACAATGTTTGGAGATGCGCTTCAGAGGTTTTTTTATGCTAGCATAGAAATCATCTATTTCAAGCTCTGCCACATTAGTAATTGGGGCATAGACTTGGACAACTGTGATTTTAAGGAGCTTGGCTCAGATTCAGAGGACCAAAATTATTAACTGTCAAGAAACTTTCCACTGCTTGGGCAAATTTATTGCTTTTGATAAATGCCACTCCATTTGTTTTCATGGTGTCATATAATAAACAGTGAATTGTGTCATGTAATAAATAGTGAATTTCTCAAATGGCAGATATCCATTTTCTCTACAGTGTATTTCAGTGGTGCCAAGGAGATTGATTTTCAACCTGGCCATTTCTATTGGATGGTATCCAATTTACACTGCTCATTTGTCTGACATTCCAATTGGTATCCAATCTGTCTTTGTGTAGTACAGACTCTTGCTTTCACCAGTGACTGCATTAGCATCTGGGACTCTTACTAGATTTGCCCCAGGTGTGCCATTCATGTTTGATTGTTCACTAGAGATTCTTGTGCTACCCCAGTAGTTTCTTGGGTACTTTTGGGCCTTGGGCACCGTACCTAATTTAACAGCCTTCCCATTAAATTTTTTCGCAAGGTTCGCCAGATTTTACCTCAGTTCTTCCCATTTATCTGAGCTTAAGATCAGTATACACATTTATTAATGTGTTTAGAAAAATGGAAATAGTAAGGCTTCACACATTTGTGGCATTCTATAACAAATTTCTTTTGTTCCAAATTACTCATTCTCTTTTTTTTTTATTAAATTGCTACACTATACTTCCTATTCCTGGATAATTATCAAATGCATGAATGCTCTCTATATCACAAGAGAATAATTAAACATTTGGCAGATATATTCAGGAGAATTATATCTAGGGTAGTATGTAGCATGGGAGCTTAAGCTGGTAAACCTGCTAATCTATGAAGAGTTAAAGAACAGACATTGAAAAAACATTATGAAGATTGATTTTAGGCAATAGTATTTTCAGCCAGTTTTCAAAATATGTCATAGTTTAATTTAGGAGGTTCTTTAAGCAATGTAAGACGCGTCTGGAGCATTTATTGCTTGCCTTCAGCAAACTATAACAGAATGTTCTATCTCAACCATCACTATAGCAATTTGCCAGACAGCCAACACTTCTTTTGATTCCCAACTGCTCTTCCTCAGAGCTGTGTGAATGCAATTTCCTCTAGTTTGTGAGGCAGCACAAAAATATCCCAGCAGAGTTTGTCTCATCCACATTGTTGAGGCAGAATAATGCCCTATTCTGAAACCTGTACTACATCAGCACTGAGACTACGGAATTGTTATCCTCACCAATTTAATATGGGACAATTGAAGGAAAGAGCTTATTCATGTAGCGAATAAAGTTATCAACTTCCAATTCTGTGGATTAGATATTTCCCTTCCAGTAAAACAAATGTTTCTCTTGTTTTAATAAGTAGTATCAATCCTCAATCCTCGCCAGAATGTTTATTTTTGTTTATATCCTGCCTTTATTATTTGTATAAATAAGGTGGCAAACATATCCAACAATGCTTCCTCCTCCTATTTTCCCACAACAAGCTTGTGAGGTGGGTTGGGCTGAGAGAAAGTGACCGGCCCAAGGTCACTCAGCTGGCTTTCATGGCTAAGGAGGCACTTGAACTCAGGGCCTCTTGCTTTCCAACCTATTTTAACCATTAGATAATTTATTTGCTGCCCATCTTGCAGTTCAGACAATTCTGACAAGCTTACATCAAGATAAAACATTCAACAATTTAAACTCCCTTTTTACAACCTTATAATCCCTTAATTCGGGGTACAGTCAGGGCAACTGGATGGAGCTGAATGTTTACTGGCCGGAATTCACAGCATTATTTTTTCTTTGTGCTCTAGGAGAGAAACCTAGGTTTCTATGATTCTATTCTATTCTAGGATTGGATTCACAACATTCTGAGTGGGAAATGAGTGTCTTTACCACCACACTTCTCAAAGAAACATTCAATGATTATAAATATAAAAATGGATTAAAATCACAAAATTTAAAACAAAAAATGAGAATTTAGAGGGAAAAGGTAGGGTGTCTTCTCTGTTAGTGACTAACCACCTCCTGCCAATAGCTTCTTCTTCAGGACCCCATTCCAGACAGCATAGCCAAGTTTTAAGGCCTATCATGAAGGCTAAAAATGGGGGGCAGATTTTATTCTTTGTGGTAAGATGTTCCCAAGCCATGGTAGAAAAGGCTCTTCTGGATTACACCAACCGAAAGCTTCAAGATATGTGACTATCCCCCAAAATATTAGATGTTTCCTTCTATGTGAATTCGCATGAGCATTTACTTTGTTCTGCTTAGTTTTCCAATAACATTAAGAGTATTAATTTTACCCTTTATATGTGTTTTTCTCTACCTAATAATTTTGGAGTTGGAAATTTGTGAGTTGTTTGTAAATTTCCTTAGAGGACTTTCCTGGATTAGAAGACAATATAGAAATAATCTAATGAATAAATAAAAGACCCACAGATAAAATGTAGTATAGAATACTGTACAAAGATTAATAAAATATGAAGTATATGTATTTTATAGCTTTAATTTTTATTCCTCTGGTTATGGTTCAAAATCTGGGATACAGATAGTCCTCAGTTTAGGACCACAATTGAGCCCAGGATTATGGTCATAAATCGTTGCAATTATTAAGCAAGGTGCCCACTTGGCTCGTTCAATGTCCACAATCCCATCTCTCCCCGTTGTAGTCATTAAGCAAAGTGTGGGATGCCTCAGGGTGGGGGAGACCTGGAGAGGCTTGGTCAAGGCCTGCACTAAAGCACTCCCCAGCTCACGCACACTTTCCCCCACTCTGAGGCTGCTAATCACTGCTTCCCACCCCACTGGATCCCATAGCCTTGGGCCTTTTCCCCACTGTAAGAAACTGATAAAGTGTTTCACACCCACCCCTTCATATCTTGCTCCACTTATCTCTTCCAAACATTGCCTTTCCAAGAGAGTATCCAGCTGATGCCTTCCTAGGGAGGCTGACTTGCACCATTCTGCAAATGGTCACTATTCTCTCAATCTCTCAGAAGGGTGGATTTCACACATTTTGAATGCGTAACTTGGCGGCATCTTAGGAGACCCAGAAGATATGTTTTCTCCATCACCATAGGCGGAACAGCATTTCTCCCTATAGGCTCAACCCTGCCTTTTAAAAGATTGCATATGGCTTCCCCCACCCCCCCAGGCTCTGGATCAAGAGATCATGTTGAGCCCATTTTAAATGTTTGAATGGTTTACATTTAGCACATTGCTTGGATCCTACTGGTAGTATATTATTAATGTATTAAGAGTAAGATTGTATAATTTCATTTTATGCTCCAATTTTGCTTGTTCAATCTTGCAAAAACAAAAGTGATCATATGATTCAATGCATTTTATGTTATTATTCCATCAATTCCATTGATTCCATGCATCAGTATAATCAATGCTACTCTGGTCTTTTAAAAAGCAACCAAAGTGAAATGTATAAAAGATGCATTGAAGCTTCTGAATGTTGGTGTTGGAACAGAGTCTATGGACAGCTAAAAAAACAAATCTTTCATCACACAAATCAACCCAGGGTTTTTACTTGAAGCATAAATTATCAGGCTTCAATTATTCTACTTTGGGCACATTATGCAAATATCTTGCTGTTTGGCGAAAGGCCTAACGCTGGAAGGAAAAAGAAGAACAGGATGATTACTAAATAGATGGATTCAATTACAGTAGGATTGGGTACACTGTAGAAGACCAAATTGAGAGCAATTCCTCCTGGCGAATATGTATATGTTAAGAGTTGACAGCAACTTAACAGCGTATAATCAGTCAATCAATAGGACACAGTACATATTTTATTTTTTTAAAAAATCATAAAAACTAGATACATGCTTCAGAAAATTAGATTTTTATATGTACATTTGCTGTTCTTGCCAAATGGCTGCCACAGAAACAACCTGTACTCCTGTAGGCATTCATCTGAGAGTAAATCCAATTGAATTCACTGAGACTGAATTCCTACACCTACAACAAAGCACTAACCAAGTATTAAAAGGGGAGATAATCTCTGGACATCTTTCTCTCCACTCTATTCTATCGTCAGTCTAAACATATCCCAATTTCACTCAAACTCTATTACTAGGATTCTGTGCTCACATAAGCTTTTTTATCAATACAGTTTCAACCCCCCCTCCCGCCCCCCTTTTTTTTAAAAAAAATCAGGATTTCCCAAAGCCCACAAGAATCTGTTCATTGTGCATGGTTTTGTTTTAATTTTCTGTTACTGAGAAATACACAAGGAAAAACATTCAGACCTTAGTATGCAGGTACAGTATAATGGGGCCATATTGTTACTCACTACAATGGAAGCCTGGATATGACTGCACAGTTTTAAAGAGTCTCCTATGTTTCCTTTAAGTTTAATAGAAGGGAAGTTTAATTCAATCAAGTAAGTACCCATAAACTATTGCAGAACATTTATTTCTGATTGAGACTTATATAATATTTGAAACTGGGCTACAAAGGATAATTATTTGATCCCAATTCTTTCACTTCAAGCCAGAACATGAAATGTAGAATTCTTTAACACCATTGACAGGACTATTGTTCATAAGGTATATCATTAGCATGCCCGTTTTACCATGCACCACATTCATGACTTGCTTTTGATAACATTGCGTTGTGATGATGTGAAGTTTCTATTTCATTGTGTACTAGATCATGGAGAAAGATCCCTAAAATGAAGGACTGTGGTTGAATAAGGCATAGGAGCAGTTTGCTTTGCTCCTAAACACATACACACAGCTTTTGTTCAGGTGTAGAAGGCTTTTGGACAACAACCATCCTTGTTATTGCCCTTTCTGGCCAGGATGGATTGCTTTTCCCTGCTTTTATGTTAAAAAAAGCCACTAAATATGCAAACAAGGCAGACAAGGAAATGAACATTATAATATAGTTCATAGTTGTTATTAAGGAATCTGGTGGTAGAAGTTAAGAAAATTTTTCCATAGGACAGATAGAAATAGGAAAAAGGCCAAATACTGCTTCTGCCTTTTAATAAATTGTTTCTCTCCCAATTTGTTTTTTTGTGGGAACCATTTTTACTATCCCCTAAATATAGCATAATTAACTAATAGCAATAATACTTAGACTTATATACTGCTCCATAGTGCTTGAGTGAGTGAACCTTCATCTGCACATGCACAGGATATAGGTAGCATATGAAACTAACACCCAATCTGTGAAAAAAAAAATTCATGGAACTTGTTCTTGATACCCAAAGTCTTGGGGACCCAAAAGTTTGCTGTTTTACAATACTCTTGAACAGTTTACAATGTCAGCATATTGCCAATAATCTGGGTCCTCATATTCCTGATGTCGAATAGATGGAAGGCCGAGTCAACCTTGAGCCAGTCAGGATCAAACACCTGGAAGTGGGCAGGGTTAGCCTGCAATACTGCATTCTAACCACTGCCCTACTATGGCTCAGTAAGTCTTATCATGGTCTTATCTGTAGAGTCTCCCGTGGGTTCTATTTTTTAGCTACGTGGAAAGGTGATAACAGAGGACCCTTCTCCAACTCGAAAATCTTCAGATGTTATAGAATGCAGTTTCTTCTATCAGCTCAGTTCAATGTCTTGTGATGGAATTTAACATTCACATTTAACATTTATCTGAAGAGCTGGGGTAGGGAAAGGCTGTGTAAGAACTCAAGCAGAGATCGAATAGCACAGATAAGTATTGTGATCTGAGTATGATAATGCCTCTCTTAATTCTTGGAGACATATCATGTTTAAGTATCCCATTTTTGTGAAAGAAAATTGAAAACAATAATGGTAAATTAATAGGTAGAAGGAACCTTGTCAAGATCTCTCTTGAGAATTTCTTTGATGACTAGAATTACAGAAATTTTAGATTACTAATTTTCCACAACTGGGAAGAAACATTTTTGGTGAACACCATTAACAAAGAGAGATGGCTAACAATTTTAAGCCTTTTTAACCTTTTTAAATCAGTGAGCACATTTAGCATTTTAAAAGAATACTATAGGAAATATACTAAAATACTAAAAGAAACCATTTCCCAACAAATGGCTGCCAATATAAATGAGGTTATATTGTCACAAACATCTTTTACTAGAAGGAAAATAAAACCCCAAATTGCAGCCACTGATAATTCTAATTTCCCAAAATGCTGTCAGTCTATGAGAATCCAGTGATATTATTAGAAATTTAACACTGGTGAGTGTTTTGGAACATGGTAGCTTCCCAATCATTGCTGCTTAGTAAATGAATGTAAATAAATACAATCAGGTAAGGTTGCATATTTGCAGATGTCAAGAAATGTACGGGTAGGCACATTGCTGCTTCTGGGCATCACATTAGGGACCCAAGCCTTAAGGCGTACACTATTATTTGAAATAGCTAGAAAAAACAAATGTATTCATTGACATATCATTTGAAAGCACATGATACTGTACTTTCCTATTGTGACTAATCATTCAAATTGAATTGAGAAATCACAAATTAAAAATGGATATTTTTTTTCTGGAACGTTGCTGAATTAGGTAGCTATATCAGAAGTCAAGACCTGAAGGCACAAAATAATGCAATGGGACTTAATTTTTACAGAAAAGCTGAAAAGCATTTAAGAAGATGTTTAATTTAACAGGCCAGTGATTCTCAAGCTTTCAAACTGAGAATAGCTCTTTCTTTGTATTAGGAAAAAATATTCCCTAAGTATTCCATTGATGTCAATCAATAATTTATTTAGTGGGGCTAATATTTATTAAAAAAAGAAAAGGTGCCAGAATAGATACATAAATTTTATAGATTTTTAAAGAATTACCTTTTATTGTGTGTTTTCATATCAATAAACTGTTATTGCTTATACTTATAAGCAATATATACTTATAGCCCATGTGAAAACTCTTAGCACTTTGTTTTTCATTTTGGGGGAGGTTTAGCTCCCTCACATTTCCAAGGAATACATATGGAAAGCAAGGCTAACATTTCAGCCACATCATTGTAGTAGCCAGACAGGAAACAGAAGTGAAGCAAAAAGTATGCCCACAGACATAATTTTCCAGACTTTATAATACCTATGCATAAGTAAATCCCACTGAATTTGTGAGATTACTGTCAAGTAAATGGGTCCAAGATTTTGATCTTAATGCCAAATTATTCCAATGCCAGTGTCTTTATTAGTTTTGCATTTCCCCCATAAATTCTAACACCCCCCCACATGGTCAGTTTTGTTATAAATGGGAGGATATGCATGATTCAAATTAGAAAGAAAAGGAAAAAAAGTACGTAAATAGGAACCTCTGGGGAAAAAGAAAGAAATCGGAATGCTTTTGATCAATCTCCTTATCTTTCCAGGAGTGCTTTCCTCTGCCAACTAAATACCACTCTGAAAAAAACCCCAGTGTTTCTTCATTGTAGAGAAGCAGCTGTAAAGAACCCAGTTTGAGGACCACTGAGGTAGCTACTGCTAAATTAGGCTCTTTGTTTCTCATGCTCTGAATGATAGTATCCGTGGTTCGGAGTATGTGGCACATACCTCTTTTCCCATATCTGTTAGGGGGCAAAAAAACAAACTCCTTCACACCCAGATATGCAGAGCACTTAATCCCAATCCCCAGGGAGAATACTGCGACTCAGCAGGCAGTCCAGAGGCCACTCCCATTGCATTTCATGGACAATTGCAGGGTTTCTCTTGGAAGGCCAGGAGGTGATTCTATCAATTTGAGATGTTAGCTCTGAAACAGCTGTCAGAAGCCACAGATGCAGCTGATATTAATTACCACAACTTCTGTTGATTAAAAGCAGTTTGCAGCCGTCTCTATCTGGTGATACCATAAGATGATACAATAAGATAACACACATCTTATTGGAGGGAGAAGTAAAAGTCTATTTTTTGTTTTGTTTTTGTTTGGACTAACATAGTTTTGCTCCCATCTCTAGATCATAAAGGAGGCTCTGGGCTTCTCCATCACATAAATCCTGATGTCTCTCACTTTCTGCATCGTTTCCAAGGCACAACGGGTTCATGATGTAACGGTAGTCACTAGTCACAGCAGCAATTGCTCCTGTTTCCCCATTCAAGGCTCCAAAAGGGCAACTCATGGTGACTTCGCTCCTGCAAGAATCTTGGGATCTCCCAACATTGACATAAAGAGGGTCCTGACTGTTTGAAAGCAACGACAGTCTTGCCAAAATCATTTCAAGCTGCAGTTTCAGAGCTCCAAAGCTTGGACGTAGCTTGGGTTCCAAATGCCAGCATCTGCACATGAGATCATAGCTGCAAGGCAAGTCAGAGGACAAGAGTGCTGAGACAAAACAAGAAGAGCCATCTGCATTCCCCCTGCCTCTTGAAAATGGCTACTGAGAATGAGCTCCATATCATAGGAATGGATACAGAGGCTAATGAATAATAGAAATACCTATTCTGTCCACTGGATGATTTCTCAAGCTACTTAAACTGAATTTACGTCATCATATTTTTGCACCTTTATGCTTCACCTTTATAGCCAGATCCCGCTGTCTCAACAGAGGGAGAAAAATCCTCAGGGATCACCCGGGACAGCACTTCTTCATACTTCTACCATCGGGCAAGAGATACAGAAGCATAGCCAGCCGGACAAATAGGCTGAACAATAGCTTCTATCCATGGGCTGTCCGACTTCTGAATGCCACATAACACCATGACTAGACTACTACAACAGACTCACAGTGCCAGTGCAACATGCAATATGTACATACTGGTGGAATAATGTCTCTCTCTATGTGTATATGTGTGTGTGTGTGTATGTGGAAATGTGCCTAGGCTGGGCATTTCCTGGGGTTAAGGATTTGTTTATAAGTCTTTATATGTATATATTTTGTATTTGAATGTATTCTGTGTTTCTGTGCTTTGTGTGATTGTACCGATGGAGGCTCATTAAATTTCACTGCACACATGTTGTGCATTGACAATAAAGGATTGAATTGAATTGAACTATTCCTATGATACTTTCTCAGATTGTGGGCAGATAGGGAAAATGATGGTGTAACCAAGTCAAAACTAGCACTCTCGATTATACTATGAATCTGATTAGAAGTACTGAAAGATACACAAAAGATATTCCAAAATACTTTGAGAAAACTGTAGGAAAAGCTTCAGTTAATTTTTGGAAAATGGGAAGTCAAACTTTGGAACATTCTGTACCTAGATTTGAGATAATTCAAGATACCATTCTATCAAGATAGCATTCTAATTTCCTTGATTTTGTATTGAATTGTCAGCATGTCCCTTACTTTAGAGGGGAAAAGGTTATTAGTGGTGACTGATAGTTACCACTGCTGTAGTGCAGGGACTGAGCATATTTTAAATCAAATCTTCAAATTTTCTACTATAGTTATAAAGGTTGGATTATATCTCCATTTGACATAGAGTTGTGAGCATCTCTGCAACAGGTAATAGCTCATTTTCTATTAAGGCAGGAATTGGCTACATTTCCACTTCTCTAGCAAGGCATTTGCTGCTGCTGGAGGCCACTCAGTTTAAGCATATTTACCCTATTTTTGTTTGTAGAAAGCCAAGAGTATTGGTGAAGGATGAAATGGGTATCTTTATCCTCATAGTACTCCCTAAAAATCTTGTGTTGTGATCGAGTTAGGTCTATTTTCTTCAGTTTGGGATGGGCACTGCTGCCGGCTAGTGGATAAGTCTATGCAGTTTTCTGGCAATATGTCAGAAGTGGTTTGCCAACTTCCAAAGGTTGAGAGAGAGATACTCAGCTGGACTAGAACCCACAGCCTTATGGTTTCTAGTCTGGAACATATCTCTCAAAGGCTTTCATGACACAAAATAGGAACCTTAAATCTCTGGAAGAAAGAATCATTTCTGCTTCTTATGCCCCAGTCTTAAGAAAAGTGTCAAAAATATCCAAAATCTCTCCCATTCATGTGACATAATACATCCTGCAGTTCCTAGGCAGAGAGAAAGACCAGTCCTTGAATAACTAAGATGTTGCACCCCTATCATAAGGAATACAATACATTTTTTTCAGAGCTGTGACTATCAACAAGGCATTAATAAGGCATTAATGAAAGATGAGATTAAATTAATTAGAATCCCCATAGATGATTGTACACACATTGATTTAATCAAGAATATTTATTAACAAACATACTATAGAATTACAGTCAAGGAAATCAAAAGAGTGACATTATTATAGCGTCTTGGGGTAGTATTAATATATTACTTGTGGGATCTTATATAACTATCAAAGCCCTACAGCAGCATTTCCCAACTCCAGCAGCTTTAAAGTGTGTGGACGGCAACTGAATGGGGAAGTCTGGGACTAGAAGTTCACATATCCTAAAAGTTGGTGAGATTTAGAAACACTGATTTAGAGGAAAAAGGCAACAGTCAGAAATCAAAGGCTTCCTTAATGAAAATATACGTATAGTATGGAATCAGTGAGCATAGTTTCTCATTAATATAAGGCTGAGAATCTACAATCAGCGATGTGGCTTCCCTTTGCAAAAATGCAATCAGTAGCAAGAAGAAAAATTATTTTTATTTCTGTGACACGAGAATAGAATGCAACACAAGCAGAGCAGTTGAGTTTTTGCATGGTGGAGTAAATAACAATGTAGGCACATTGCATATCTAATGCTGGAAGCCATACCAGAAATGTATTTTTCCCCTATGGGAGGCACTTACCATAATTAAACTACTCTTTGTGTGTTCATCGCTTTATATGATCACTGAAATATATTTGTCTGTGTTTTAAGAACATTGAAGTTATACTGCTGGTGTTACAAATTCTGCCAATCTATGAGGCCAGAAGAGGAGGGAGGAGGGAAAGTAGCAAATGATTGTGGTTTGCTATGTCTGGTGATTGTGATAATGATTTACATTTGTGCTTGTCACACACACAGCAGTTTTCAAGATTTCGCTTCCTGGAATAAATAAGAAACAGCTGCGTTCTCTGTTTTATATGGTAACTGTTGGAAGATATTGATTTTCTAAATAACAGCAGTTTGATGTCTTTTATCCCTTTTATTCATTTAAAATCTTACCAGCTGTCATTTATTAACACCCATCCATGCACCAATCTCTGGTAATTTTGACCTCAGCTTTTAGACTTTTTTTCTTAAGTCAAGTGGTTGGACAGTTTCAAATATTTCATTTCAAAACTATTTTATTCTTCAGTTTAAATATATGATATCTAGTTTAAATGATGCTGTTTCACTTTGCAACTTGTCAGTAAGTCAGAATTCTTATATATTTTAATGTATTAATATTCCTAACTGAAAATTACAGATATGGTATGCAAACTTTCTTGAAATTTGGCCTAAATCTTGTTTCTCTAGGGTAAACCATGCATCCACATCTTATCCATACCCTTTAGCCAAAATGAACAAAGAGAAGGACATTTCTAATATTACAAACAAAGTTGGACATATTATGTTTTGCTGAACCTGGTCTATCTAGGATGGGTTTTTAACTTGGATGAATCTAATGGTTGCACCATAACAAAGAATGCTAATAAAATTCATACTGCAGTGATCATTTGATCCTTTTGTCTCCCATCATGAATTAGAAATGCATCTGTAGAAAATATGGAGAAAATGTTTACCCTGTATATAGAGCACATGATTAGGAAGAATATATATACGAGCAATGTAATGCTTAAGAATAAGGTTGTAAATGTATGAACATATTTGTCAATACAAATATTTGACAAGATATTGCAAGGTTGCAAGATTTGACAATTTTCTCTGAAATCCATTTTTTTTCTATTGGTTCAATATCTCAGTTCATGCAAACTTTTTCAGTGTGAAAAAGTTCAGAAATATAACCTTAGCGTGATGTAAGGGAGATTTGAATTTTGAATTTCCACTTTATTTTAAAGGCTACAATCTGAATTATATCTTTGTTACATTGTCTATATCTCTGCTGTTTTGCATTCTGGGTGAGTAATTGCTTTTAAGTTATGGTTGACTCCTGGTGATTGCCTAGAGAAGTCCTTGGGGTTTTACTAGGAATATTTTTTGAAAGAAGGTTGCCATTTCCTCCTTCGCAGGGGAGAGAAAGAGGGATCCCGCAAATGGCTTCATGTCTCAGGCAGAACTAGAACTCATGGTCTCCTGGTTTCTAGCCTCTTCATTATTACACTAATCTGGCAATCATACAAGTCTGAGAAGCTACATGAAACCTAAGCCAAAAAATAAAAAGTGGCCTCATTGCTACCCATATCCTATAGTATGGATATAGTACAATAAGCAATTAGCTAACAACTTTTTTGCCTGTCTCTTGTGAACCTTCTCAAACAAATATTTGTGCAATTTTACTATATATTTTACCTGTTTGAGCCTAATTCAGATGATATTCTAACCAGGTTCTAATGCAGGGGTGTCAAACTTGCATTGTCGCAGCATCATCATGTGATGTATTCTCTCCCTCTCCCTCCTCCCTCCCCCCCTCTGTCTCTCTCTGTCTCTCTTTATGTCTCTGTAATTTTAAAAAAGACCATCCTCCAGGATGTCATTTGTAACATGTTACAGAAAAAGTATATATTTCATTTTGCTATCCTACAAATGATTTGTCATTTGTCAATCCATTAGTTGCTTCCACCAAAATAATTCAAAATGTATTGGTGTTTATGGTATGAAATAGGGCTGTGCAGGGATTTGAATTTCAAAAGGAAATATGAAACGCATATGAGCACACATACAACATGTGTCAGCAGCACTTTAAACCAAATATGTCTTTTTTTAGCATCATCTTTCAGTTGTGAAGAAAATCTAGGCAAGCCACAGAAAAGACCCAACATTTTCATGGTGCAACATACAAGAACACAAATGATCCAGATCACATTTTGACTTTTGTATTCAGATCTCTGTATAGTTTTGGCATGACATCAGAAAGTTCTGTAAGTGCAATCAGATTTTGGCTGAAATATACAGATAATACTAGATGGCATCAAGAAAGGTTCCTGATGGAGCTTGGGCTGTTTCCCGAGGTGCTTACAGGCCCTGGGAGAGGGTGGCAGTGGGGACTCTTGACTGAGTCGTGCCCTTGCGGCCTCTGACCTGGCGTCGATCCCAGCTGGTCCCCTGGTTTTCTGGGGAGTTAAGGGAGATGAAGCACCGGAAAAGACGCCTAGAGAGAGGTTGGAGAGCTAGCCACTCTGAGTCTGATCAAACACTTCTACGATCCCATATTAGGACATATTTAGTGGCGATAAGGACAGCGAGATGTTCTTATTTCTCCGCCCTTATTGCATCTGCGGAAAACTGCTCGGCCGTCCTGTTTAGGGTGACCTGCTCCCTCCTTGAGATGAGGGAGTGGGAGAATCCCTTGCAGGGGCGGGCCAAGGATTTCTCTTGATTTCTGCAAGATAAAATCGCTCAGATTCGGGGAGGGCTGGACTCCGACTGGGCTTCTCTGGATGGGGGGGGTGGGGCTGGTCTTGGGTGAGACCGTCTGGGCTGAGTTTGAGTCTGTGACCCCAGATGCAGTAGACAGATTGCTGGGTGGCCTTAATGCCACCACTTGTTTATTAGACCCTTGTCCTTCCTGGTTAGTATTGGTGACCCAGGAGGTGACGCGAGGCTGGTTCCAGGGGATCATTAATGCTTCTTTGAGAGAGGGGTTCTTGCCTGCTGCCTTGAAAGAGGTGGTGGTGAGACCTCTCTTCAAGAAGCCAACCCTGGATCTGGCCTCGCTATCTAGTTATCGGCCAGTCTCCAATCTTCCCTTTTTAGCAAAGGCTGTTGAGGCCGTGGTGGCTCGACAGCTTCCCCAGCATCTGGATGAAGCTCTGTATTTAGATCCTCTCCAATCGGGCTTCAAGCCTGGCTTCAGTACGGAGACAGCCTTGGTCGTGTTGGTGGATGATCTCTGGAGGGCCCGGGACAGAGGTTGTTCTTCTGTCCTGGTCCTATTAGACCTCTCAGCGGCTTTCGATACTGTCAACCACAGTATCTTATTGCAGCGGCTGGAGGGGTTAAGAGTGGGGGGTACCGTTTTCCAGTAGTTCTCCTCCTCTCTGGCCGCTCACAATTTGTACTGGCAGGGGGGCAGAGATGAACCTCGAGGCCCCTAGTATGTGGGGTGCCTCAGGGGTTGGTGCTCTCCCCCCTGCTATTTAACATCTATATGAAACCGCTGGGTGAGATCATCCATGGTTTTGGAGTGAGTTTCCATCAATATGCAGTTGACACTCAGCTGTTTGTCTCCACCCCAAACCCCCCCAATGAGGCTGTCAAAGTGATGGCCATTGTCTGGAGGCCGTACAGAGTTGGATGGGTCAGAACAGGCTCCAGCTCAACCCAGCTAAGACTGAGTGGCTGTGCTTTCCTGCACTCAGATACAGCCAGCTCACACTATCGCTGGCCATGGGGAATGAAATGCTGTCCCCCCCGGAGAGGGCTTGCAACTTGGGTGTCCTCCTGGATGTACGGCTGTCTTTGGAAGAACATATTGCAGCTGTCTCCAGGGGGGCATTTTGTCAGGTCTGAA
This sequence comes from Myanophis thanlyinensis, assembly GCA_017656035.1. Taxonomy (NCBI): domain Eukaryota; kingdom Metazoa; phylum Chordata; class Lepidosauria; order Squamata; family Homalopsidae; genus Myanophis; species Myanophis thanlyinensis. Next base: position 328 of record JAEANM010011840.1, on the reverse strand, counting down.
GGATTGTCCAGTTGTGCCCATTTCTGGATCGGGGCACTCTTCGCACAGGCACTTCTGCCCTTGTGACTTCCCATCTGGATTACGCCAATGCTCTCTACATGGGGCTCCCCTTGAAGAGCATCCAGAGGCTGCAGTTAGTGCAGAATGCGGCCGCGCGGGTAATTATGGGAGCTCCTCAAAGCTCCCATGTTACACCTTTCCTGCGCAAGTTGCACTGGCTTCCTGTGGCCTTCCAGGTGCGATTCAAGGTATTGGTACTTACCTTTAAAGCGCTCCATGGCTTGGGACCTGGGTACTTATGGGACTGCCTGTTGCCACCATCAGCCTC
>JAEANM010011839.1:0-15083 GCA_017656035.1 Myanophis thanlyinensis | reverse complement strand
ACATACATGCATACATACATACATACAGTACATACATACCTACATACAAACAGCCATTTATAAATCTATCTGTCTCTGTCCATAGGAAGGAAATCAACTGACAGTTGCCTTCTTGGAAATGAATGGAGAAGAGCACAGCAGCAGAGAATTGTCCGATGGGAAGATAGGGTAATCCACTGCCCTGATTTGCAGGTTGTTGCCAAACAATCCCAGTCCAGATTAGATGTCTTAATTTGTCTTAGAGTCAATTTGGCCTGGGCAGGGCAAAAGCATCTTAAACTGTAAATATGGTTTTACCAAGACATAGAGACATGACACACTTCATCATATGAGCTTCTATTTAGAAACCAAGCAAATTATCCCTTCGGGTGGTTTATTACCTTAACTACTATTTTTAAAAACTAGGTCTCAGTGGCTGCTATACAGTGATTACCAAATTCCTTTTGTTTGTTCCACAACAATGTACACTATTGCTGCCTCTCCCACCCCCTGCTAACTTCCATTATGTGCTCTGTGGGTGGGCAAATATTGATGTAATAATAATTTGTTACATATGGCTATCTGTATTATATAGTTCAAGTTCTAACATAGTTTTCAAGTATTTTAGGACCCTAAATATATATAACAGAATAACAGAGTTAGAAGACCTTGAGGTCTTCTAGCCCAACCCCTTGCTGAAGCTGGAGACCCTATAGCATTTGAGACAAGTAGTTGTCCAGTCTTTTTTTAAAAGCCTCCAGCACCCACAACTTCTGAAGAGAAGCCATTCCACTAGTTTATTGTTATGGAAATCAGTGGCTTCCATATTAAAATCTATGGACACAGTCTTCAGATACCCAAAAGATATGTTAAGCAGAAGTTACAAATTTTAACACTCATGCCCCTTCTGCTGGAACTTGTTTGAATGAATTGGGAACGTTGATAATTATTTGAGATCTTGTCCTAAATTCTTTACATGAATGAATTCTTTTCTTACATTGCTTGATTTGCTGCAGAGAAAGACACTGCCAGTCCAAGAGTTTTGCCTAACGCAACAACATAATTGTAGAGTCTGAAGAAGGAGCCCAATGTACAAAAGTTAGCTAAGATGTTGCTAAGTTACCGCCCTGAAAGAGGATTTGTTAATAGAGCCAAATCTGCGTGGGTACCCCACAGCATTGCACAGATATTTTGAGGGATGGAAAACATCTAGAAATTGCTGGATGTGCAAATTCCTAAATAATTTTACATGTTATAAAATTTTCTTTTCTTTGCAATGTACACTATTCAAAGAATGCTGCAACATGTACACACAAACACATACTGTGTACTGCATCCCAGAGAATGCAAATCCTGGTGCAAACCCTGATTTACATATATTGCAGTTTACTTGAGCAGGTAAGAGGGGAAAAAAACTAACAGAATATCGTACAAATTAGGACTTCTGTACAAAGATTGCATTTTCATCACAACCAGGGCAGTAGACAACAAACAGCAAATAAATAGCAAAAAAAAAAAAAAAACACCAGGCAGCAGAATGAATGACATATACTGTATATTCGTCTATTGTTGGGACCACCAGAGAATGAAAATAAGCCTATATTTTCAGAGACAGCATTCTATTTTTTTTAATCCAATCCTTTTCTCTTTCTCTGAGACCCAACAAATTTACATTTGAGGAGTGATAAACATAAAATGATACCTACAAACATGTTCACGATAATTAAACTTGCCCTGTCTTCCTTGTGATGTATTGTAACAGTGTTAATCCATAACAATTAAATAAACACCAATTTAGTCTAAGATACATACTTTCTTAAACCTTTTTTTCAACTAAATATTGCAAGATAAATATTTCAATGATGAAGTCCTAAAATGAACCACAATTTAAAATTGCCTAAACCTAATCTGGGCATTATTTAATTATACACCTGTTTTGTATAATTTTACACTTTTAAACTTACATTTAAAAAAAAAAAACTCAAAGATTACATATTTAATAAATAGATTGAATACTAGTTATTTAAAATTCCCATAAGTGAACATACTTCCCCTACCTTCCCCTGTGTGTTCTTAGATTTTAATGTTTGGTTTAATTTATTTATGTTTTAATGTGTATGTTCAGAAACATTTTTATAACTGTAAGTTGCTCAGAGTTATCTATGGTAAGATGGGCGGCCAATAGATAAAAAAAACAAGTAAATAAATAAATAAGTTTATTTGAGATGTTTGGGAGCTGGGGTTAAAAGCCATCTACATCAAAGAATTGGAAAATGATAAAATGGTTCCTTCCTGGACTTACTTTAACAATTTTTTTTAAAAAGATACACTTTTTAGTGACTCAGGAAAAAAAATGTCATTAAAATATCAGTTTTTGCTGGATTCAAATCAGCAACCTACTTGAGGCTAAACAAAGATCACAATTACTATGCTTTTTTCAGCAGAACTGATAAAGGGAGGTATGCAGCAGGATCTATTAAAATGGAAGAGATGGGTGTATAGGGTAGCCTGCCATTCAGAATGAATTTGGCAATAACCTTGCAGGTTATTGCCAAAGGGACACAGTCTAGTCGAGACTTTTTTTAAAAAACTTAGAATCAAGTCAGTATGAACCCAGGGCAGGAGAAAACTTAAATGATAAGTAAATGGCTTAAAAGACTGGCTAAGAACACATTATTTGTTGATAAGACGGGAAGACTCAGTTCATCTGTCTCTCATATTTCTTCATCCTCCCCCGTCCACTTTCACTCCCATCTTCAGCTTGGACTGTGAGATTTTCTTGATTTCATTTGGATTGCATGTGAATTCTTGCTGCTGTGTGTATAGAAAGATGGAGCAAAAATTACTCGGCTATCTCGTCTGACACGGATTAACCCACCCTGCCTGCTCCACAGCTGGACAAAAGCAGAAAAAAGGAGCTATAGTTTACAATGATAATGTTTACATTGCATAGCTGTGCAGCATTTTAGTTTATAAGGGCAATGGAAGTGCACAAGTTTCTGTCTGTTTATTTTTGAATTTCACTTTTGCATTTGATTGGAAGGACATTTTTTAAATATTCTATAAGCATAAATATGCAGAATAAATATTAAGAGTAGGAGTAAATCTCAGAGAATTAGAAATGTAGTCGAATGCAATCAAACCCATAATGATGGAGGGTTTTTAAATGTGTGTCTTCTGGGAAAGCTAATAATCTCGCAGGGAAAAAAATATCCTTGATTTTAACATCAATTTTCTCCAGTTCCGCACTCAAGACTTTGTACCAACCCCCCTCCCCCCCATCAATTCAGGTTGTACTATTGTGTCAATTTTGCAGGCAAGTTGAATAAAGATTAAACACATTTTTATTGTGGTTTTTTTTCCCATTTGGAGTGAGGGGAACAATTTATCTCTGGATTTTACATTAGACTTGATGCTGAAAGGCAAAAAGAAGAGTTTCCAATGATAATAATCTACTGTCTTTTTCATGCATCCTTAGCACATGTGTGAGACAGCTTATTATATCCATATGAGCAACAGCATCTTGTTCCTCTGCTTAATTCCAGTTTTTAAAATCTTTGTGAATAAATCATGTTTGGCTTAGACAAATTGGTGATTTGTAATTTGGGAATTTTAATTGGTCCTCCCACAGTCATATTTCATTCACTCAGAAAAAGGTCATACTCAACTTGCTTCCAGGCCAATGGTCATGCTTTCAGACTGAAACTATGCGTAGATTATATGTATGTTCAGCTCATGTTGTCTTCAAAAAATCAGGCTCTCCAAAAGTGCATTAGTAGCCATTACATCCTCTTATCCTGTTCAGCATAATGTGTGAAGGCTGGGCATAGAAACTGTCACAGAATTGCTGTTCAGTCTTCCATGAATCCAGCTGGCCTACATTCATTGTTCAAAGCTTATGATCCTAAATCAACCAAAGCAAACCATTTACAAAAAACAGTTTATTCACCAGATTTTTTTTAAAATGAAAGAGATTGTTTCAATAGCTTGCATTGGGACATAGGGTTGAATGTGAGTTCAAGGACTATTTGCATCATAATCTTATGAGAACTTCAAAGCAGTTCATGTTCAAACCTGTTAAACAAACAAAGAATATTGAAGAGGACTGACCCTATTATTTATAAACTTCCTATTTCATCTTTATTTGGCTTTCTAGCTGAAAAGATTGCGTGTGTGTATTAGATTATGTAATATGTAGTATATTTTATAACTATTCTAGTATACCAATATAGATTGAATGCTACGCGATGAATACTTTATTATAATGGGTATATGTATATATATATTTGCTTGGATTACTTTCCTCCAAGTCTTTGTTGAACTTTTTTTTTAATTAATAAATAACTCCAGCCACTTCCCACTTTCTACAAATCAATTGCCTTTGAATATGGTCCTTTCCCCCACATGTTATTCTCCTTCTGTAGTCTAAAGTTGGTCTACTCTGAAATAAGCAGTTGGGATCTGAGGCTCCTCAGGCAAGGAGACATCATGCAGTTTGTACTGTGTAGGGGCTAAGAACCAGTCACAGGCATGTCTTGAGCAGAAGCTCTCTTGAGCAGAAGCTGCCTTTCGTCATGTTTATTGCTTTTTTATATTCCTTGTTACATGCACAAGTTATTCTTCATCATCCAATGTTTAACCACAGTTTACTCATTAGATAATCCAACCAACTAACTCCTAATTACATATTATATTGTCAGTAATTAAATGATAAGGGATAGAGACAGGAAGAGACAGAAAGATAGAAGAAGGCATGAGGCATCTTAGTTCACCTCACTGGAGCAAAGGTTATTGAATCAAAGTGCATAGAATCATGAAACTTGTGGGGATGTATATCATGGCAGTGTGCTTCTCATGGACACCATCCCTACAGTACTGAGTTCATGGAAGTCCTTAGCTGGGCCCATTCCTTGATATCAGGATATAAAAAGCAAGGAGGTGTTCTTAATTCTTAATTAATTCTGCACTGAGAAACAAATCTCTTTCCTCTCAGAATAAAAAAGAAAAATAGAAAAAACAAAGTAAAAGAAAACAAATGGTTTTTTAAATCTTCCACCACACTGATTTTTATGATCTAATAGTTCTGCTTTTTCACCTTGATACTTAGTCTGTCTCCTAGCAGAGCAAAATGCAGTTGCTTGCAAAAAACCCTATGAAGCATCCCAGTTGCCCCAAATATCACAACTGCAGTAGCAGGAAATTAGGCTCTTGCTCACTTACTTCGTATATCACCACACATAGAAGGTACAAGCGATTTATGGTATTTAGAAAGGGGGTGAAAGATCTCACCCAATCTAGTTTGAATATATTGATTCAATATGTTCTATATTGATTTCCCGCCCCCACCCCATTGGTGAAGCTGTGATGATATTTCATGAACTGATTCTTCATTTCTAGGTCATAATGAAACAATGGCTATAAGAAATCATGAAACAATTTCTCATCTATATTCTCATAATTGAAATGGCTGCTGGCAAATCTCCACTTTTGAAGCTTCCATCTCATCTAACAGCATGTGAACAATCCCACCCCACCCCCCAAATCTCCCATCTGTACAAATCACCATCTGTAATGTGACTACACATTCCTAGGAAATGCTTAAAAGCAATTTCCTTTGAAGAGATCTGCTGATTGTCTTTGACTGGTTTATCAACCTTTCTCATGGGAAGCCCATAGGTAGCCATCATAGACTGTCCACTGCATTCTTGATCACACAAACAAATTCTTTCCAGTTCATGATCTTTTCATCTTTTTCGACTCAGCAATACACACTAAGACTACATAGTCATCAACATAAATAACCTGCACTTGGTGGTGAATTTAAATTTTGTCAGAAAATCAAAAATTCCACCCCGGTATGTTATTTAAAGTATAGTCAAAAATTCTGTTTAATTTAAAGTGCACTGTCAGCACAGAACAATCACTTACCGCTGGCTTCTATTTCAAGAATGCCAGCAATGCAACCTTTTCTCACAGCAACTTCTTGCCAACTGAAGTGAAAGCATATCAGAGCTGCTGGAATGCCAATACTGCCATCTTATAGTGATTTATAATGTTGGAGGCATTGTTTTTAATTTAATCCATATGGTGGGCTGGTTCGGATTTATGCAACTTTAGATCTGATGGCCCTAGCGAAGTGTGGAAATGGTGCATACAGATACCTTTCTTGTCTACAAGCTCTCATTAACAGGCATGTAGGAGCTTAGTTTAATAGTAACGCTAAGTATTTATTGACATTGTCATTTAACTTGGTGCTTATATGTTTGAAAAAAGTTCTCAATTTTTTTTTCAAAATGAAAAATTACCCACATAGCAATATCCAGGATTTGATGAACATTGGATTTACAGGAATGTTTAATCTGACTTTACTTTTCTTGATTGTGTTCCTAGTTAAATCAGGACCGTATCAACTGCTTTATGTTTTCCTCAGGCTGGAAACAAAGAATTTTGCAGCTCCAATTTTAATCAAGCTGGCTTAATTCTAACTTCCTGAATGTGATATCTTTATTCTTTATACTGCCTGTTGCTCTGAAATCTACAATGCTGGGTTCAATTCAAAACTGATTGGATTGGATTGGATTGGATTGGATTGGATTGGGTTGATTTGGGTTGGGTTGGGTTGGGCTGGATTGGATTGGATTGGATTGGATTGGTGGGGTTTGGGTTGGGTTGGGTTGGATAAAACTGTAAGAAATACATGTGTAAAAATTGCATGTAAAATGAATGTAAATTTACAATTGTTTATAAAAATGATAGGGTGTTCAATCACACTTGTAGAATTGACATAGACCAAGATTAGATTGCCTTATTTATACCTATATCCAGTCCAGAGAAGGAGAGAGGAAACACTTTCCATGTTCCCCATTCTTCTTTACTGCTGTTGCCAGCTATGAACTGATATCTACCTATTAATGAATAATACTATTTTCCATGTCTATTTAGCAAAGGTGCTATGAGAATTTAGAACATTCATCTTACAAGTTTCCATGTCTTATTCCTCCTTCTAGGGTACTTCTTCAGTGGTTCTTTTCATAATTATTCTGCTGGGTCAAAGTTTTTAAAATTTCAATGAAACGTATTTTGTGGAACAGATAAAACAACAAAAAGCAGACTTTGATAACTGTCACTAAATGGGTTGCTGGCTTCTTCCTGAGATCTTGGCTCAGTAAATAGATGTCATTTGTGATCTTGAAGCCCAATGTTAGATACAGATGATACCTTCTCAGAAGAGTACCAAGCTTGGCATCCTCTTCAGTTACTATTATCCACATTGACAAGGTGGAAAGATTTTAACAATAAGTTGACACTAATAGTTGACACTAAATCAACTATTGGTGGCAGAATAAACTAAATGCATAAAGCACACCAAGTTGTCCAATGAATGACCATTGTAATGAACAACCATGAAGAACAGCATCATAGGCCTAAATCTAGCTTTTCACTTATCCAACAGGAACAAATGAAATCATTGCTCCATGAAAGAGCACTCTATGTCATATTGCAAGGACAGAAATGTGTTTAACCTATTGTCTCATGTACTTAGTCATACGAGAATTCTTAATTTTAGTGAATGTGGGTTGCAGATATTTCAAAAGAATCATTTAGATTTGTTTCTGGAACAGTTAGCAGTCCTGGGCTTAGCAAACTCTTAATTTTTATTTCTTTAAATGCTTGTTTTTGTAAATGTATTGCTTTTTTTAACGCTATTGTATGTTGCCCAGTATACTTCTCATGAGTTGTGGCTGCTATATAAATTTGATTAATAAATAAAATAAATTGTTAATAAAAATCTTTACAGATGTTTTTTAATGGACTAGCAGGTTGCTTCTATGGTTCAGAGCAGAAAGAGGTAATGCTTGCAGATTGGTCTGTGCCAGATGAATTCCTAAGACTCAGTATTAACCATATATTTTGGTTCTTCCCGATTGTCTCTTTATCTGCTATATTTGAGACCCAGAGTGTTCTGTTTTCATTGGATTAAATTGTGATCAAAGACAACCAGACACCCAATGTGAAGGTCAAGACAAGGTTTTCCATATAGAGTCAAGGAAACACAACATTGCTACATTGCTAATGGGACCCCTGTTCTTCTGATGAATCCAAGTACCAGCTGTTGGTGCTGATGGTGGAGAGCAGGAAACTAATCAAACACCTAGTCTTGGAAAAAAACAGTTATTTCAGTTCAAATCTTAGCCCATATAGATGGACCAGTGGTGAAATTATTATTTTTTTACTACTGGTCCTGTGGGCATGGCCACAGGATTAAACATCACCAAGCACAGAATTAAACTTCACCAAAGTTACAATGTAATAAGGGGAGAGGCAGTTTCTGTGACCAAGGCAATAAAGATGAGGCTAGAAACAACTGCCGTATTTACAGGATTAACCCTGTAAAGTTAATTTTTAGAGGATTAACCCTGCAAAGTGGGGGGAAAAAGAAAAGGAGATTTCTTCTAATAACCGGTTCTATAGAACTGGTGTGAACCAGCTGAATTTCACCTCTGAGATGGACTTGTCCTATGTAGGACAGGAACCAACAGAGATTTAGTTCCTTAAATGAGCTTTATAAGGAATGAAAAGGGAATGAAAGAATGAATTAAATATTAGAGATAGAGAGAGGCATATGAAATTATGTTCACAGTTCAAGTGATCAGCAGGGCTGCTAAGGATAGGCTGCTGGATTCATATCTAGAGCTTTCTCAATAGTCTCTGGGAGAAAAAGGTGTCAGATTTGTCCTGAAGTTAGGATTTCTCAAAAGAGGAACAGAAAAAAGTGCCAGAAAGGAGGGGGAGAGAGAGAGAGATTGGGCAAGGAAAATGCCACACGGGCAGGGTGAAGAATAAGGCAGAAGGAGAGAAGAGAAAGCAGGTGGAGAGATCTTAAAAATAAAGGAGGGGCAGTGAAGAAATAAAAGAGAAAAACATATACCGATGGCATCTCGTTCAAGGCATCTGAATTTTGGCAAAGGCAGGGTACTTGTAGTACTTGTTAAATATACATGTAAAAGCTAGCTGTGGATGAGTAAAACAGAAAACCAGACACATACGCTTGTCTTGACTCTCTGATGACTCTATTCATTTGAATGTTTTTCCATACAGTCTTCTGCTCTGTTCACTGAAGTCCTTTCTGGCCAATAAAGAAGACAAGGCAACTCCGCATTATTAGGTCAATGGCCAGTGTTAAGTCCTCTTTCAGTGCCAGGTTCCAATAATCCCTGGTTGTAGACTGCAAGTGAAAAAGATTGGCTGGTGTGACGAACAGTGATTTGGCAGGGATTTCAACTGATTTATTTTTCAGGGTGTGTAACATGAGTAAGAACGCTTCCCAACTGTTGTCTTTGCTGCAAATATTTCCTAGCATTCTTTTTGTGACGTGTCCTCAATGTGGACATCTGATCTTCTGTGTTGTTTTATTGGCTTTACTTGATAAATAAGAACATCCTGTTTTTTTGAAGCCCCAAATTCCTCATTATGGGCAAGCTTTATCTCCATTATTTTCTTTCCCTTTTGATTTGCACTATACACCGCGAGGAGAAATTTAAGGTAATAAAGCTACTCAGGTTGCTTTTCTGCATGGTTCATGTTGCCACAGTAAAAGCGCAGTTGTTTCGTGTGAGTGTTGATCCTTTAAAAGAAAGGGGTAATAAAGGTGGTTTCCTGTCTCCAAAAAACAGATCTTTGCCAAGCTTAGTCAACTTGCTCTCTTTTAGGGCTTTTTTTCATGTGAAGAAAGCATTGGAGAAGTTAAAAAAGAGAAAAACCTGGGGATTTTGTGTATTCCCTGTAAAGCTTGGAAATTTATTGCATAAACAATGTTTTGTGTACTTGTACGGAGAAAGCAGAGGTGAAATTCAACCAGTTCTAGCCTGTTCACTAGAACTGGTAGTAAATTTTCTAAGCTGTTCAGAGAACCAGTTGTTAAAAGAAATCTTTCCCCCCCACTTTACAGGGTTAATCCACCCAGCTGTGCCATCAAGCCATGCCCGCACAGCCACATCCACAGAACTGGTAGTAAAAAAAAATTGAATTCCACCACTGATAGAAAGAGTCAAGATAAAGACCCTTTGAACTGAATTCCACTCTGGTGATTACATAAGATACACAAGGCTGCTGCTATGGGAATAAAATAGTTTGAGACCCTGAAGAAACGATGGGATTAGGATATAAACCTAATGAACAAATGAATTGTTAAAAAGTAAGATTCCTCGCATTAACTGTGGATGGAATTGACATTCTTCAATGATGTGTGTGTTTTGTGTGTGTGAAAGGGAGAGAGAGAAAGAGAGGGGGAGAGAGAGAGAGCACTCTTAACTGTTTGTGGGTAGCTGGGTATTGTGACTTTGGATTTTCACAATGCAAATCTGGTAGCCCTAAATAAACATAAAAGGAGCGTATACAGTGGTTTGTAGAGCAGATAAATGAAACAACCAAACAAAGTTTATTTAGGGTTACTGGTTATTATGGGAAGTTTTCTGTATCTATTTGTTCTCATCTAGTATTCATTTGGAGTTTTGAGATGGATATTTGGTTGCCCTGGTTTATGGAGATTTGGGTAGCTCACAGTTCAGAACTGAAGCAGAGCAGTTGGGGGTCTGTGCAGAGGTGAAATTCAGCAGGTTCTAGCAGGTTCGCTAGAATCGACAGTAAATTTTCTAAGCAGTTTGGAGAACTGGGTGTTAGATGAAATCTCCTTTTGTTTTTTCCACTTTACAGAGTTAATCCTGTAAGGAAGGCAGAAAAAAAACATAGCTACATGAGAATAAAATATTGTAGAGATGATAAAGTGAAGGTAACAAAATAAGATGAAATAGTATAAGGTGAAACAGAAGAAGAGAGATTTCAAAAACATAAACCTAATACAAAAATGCAAATAAATAAAGAGAAAACAAAATTTCATAATAGGTTGTCACCCCTACAGTTAATTTCAAGGTATTCTGAGATGGCCTTTGAAAATAAGAGTACAGTCTTAGAGATGATGTTTGGGTTTGTTCCCTACAATAATAAAGACTGTTTCTCCTAGATGCCACAATATTTTTTAGTTTTTAAATAAGGGTCTAAATAAGCAACCTTTTCTGTAGAGTACAATTTTCAGTCAACAAGAATGTATCCACTGTCTTCAATGACTGGAGCTCCACAAATGCACAATCTTGTTCAAGTGGGACTCTGTGAAACTTCACATATTTTGCCAGGAAGTCCAGTTGTTTGAACAGAGCTCTAGAAAAAACTCTTATGCGATGCTGAGGCAGATAAATTGTTAAACATTTTTGTAACTGGGAGGCTGATTTGAATTGAGCCAGCCACTTCAGAGTCTTGACACATTTAAAGGTTGTAATGCCATCTTGGGCAGTCACATCAATAATTCTTGAAAGCTTTCTTGGCTCTTCCTTGATCTGATTGGACTAGAAATTGGATGGAGAATCCGTATTGAGTAATGAAAGTTGTGTGGCCGAAGTGTAAGCTTGCTTGTGTAATTGTTCTTTGAAGCACAGCTTGGACAGTCTATCTGGGTCCATGGATAGGATATTCAGCCAATAATTAAATAATAATTAACAAATGGCTTTTATATAGGGGGTATTCCCAACTCTGTTCCGTTCTTCTGGGGCTGGTGTAGACTTATCCACCCCAAGGTACATTTCAGAAAAGTAGATTGTTCCATCAGGGGGCATTTATATGTTTCCACAGTTCTGTGAAGATTTGGACTATTGTGCTGTTATATACCATTTTTATAGGAATTAGAGAATAAGGATAGCTATGGTTGGTAAGTTTGTTGGCACAACAAACTCCTCATAAAGTGTGGAAGCCAGGAACTGTTTCTGAATAATCGGGTAGCTCCCAATTCAGAATTAGGGAGAAGTTAGTTTCATTTATTGGATTTCCAAATGTATAGGCTTTTTGTCGAGTAGTAACAAAATATTAGCATAATTATACTGCTTGGGGGACATAAATTTTTCCTCCTCTGAAATCCCTCAGAAATCCTTGTTGATATCTGAGAATAAATAGTGGGTTCCTTGGTGGACAATTGACTTTATATTGTAGATATACATCTAACCCAAAGTGCACAACTGGTTATACTTACGTGGTAAGAAATATTTTTCATGTTAATTATACCCAAATTTAACATAAAACTAGCCCAGGAACTTCTGATTGTCACTGTATATATTTTGACATTCATTTTTATATAACTTTAAGTGAAAATTTCATATTCAGTCAATTTACATGTGCCCTTTCCTTAAGGCATTTTTAATATTAGCTGGGCAACAGAACAAAAAATGTTTCAGAAATCAGAATTCAGCTGGTAGAATTGAATAGTTTTAAATCTCATTAATTTCTCTGAAATTCCTCTCATAGAAATCAATAAGATTTTGAAGTGCTTAATTCTGTCATATATTATGTCAGTATAAGCTTTGCTTCGTAAGCAACTGTTCTTAGAAGAAAACTAACAAAGGATATGCTTGTCATAAACTTTGTAGCTTAAGGAGGCACAAATTTATTTGTTTCTTCTATACATCTCACCCATTTTCCTTTTGCATATCAACTTTGAAATCAAATACTTGCCTGCAAGAACTGCCTTGTTTATAGTTAGCTTATATTAACAAACTTGTTCTGGGAGTTATGTTGGATGGAGAGTAGAGCTAAAATAGTTTTAACAAACAAATTATCTTTATTTTAAAGAATAAAGTGAAGTGGATACAAAAATCCCACATCTTGGTTTGATTTTTGCAAGATCTGGAAAAGCAAGAGCCAACGTAACCTTTTAATCTATGTAATTCTAAGGGTGTTTCAGTGAATCACATATGATTACCTTGAGGAAAACTTGAAATAAATTTAAAACTCTGTCTTGGGTAAAACATCTGAGAAAAATCTGAAGAAAGTAAAACGATCACAGAAACAGCAAAAGCTATCAAATTGCAAAAGAGATTGCAATTATGAATATAACAGACAAATTCAAGCCCAGATTTAGGCTGAAATCCTATATTAGTTTATCGAAGTAAATCTGGTAAATCAGTGGGGCTTTCTTCTAAGAATACATGCATAGGTTGATGGTGTTAAATACTCTCTGTGATGGCGGTGGTTTGAAATAATTCTGTTTTTACATATGAACTCTTTATTGACCTTAATTATCACGATCTGTTTCAGCATATGGACTAAGCACATCTGAAGAGTATTGTTAGCCTACTAAAAAAAAAGCAAGAATACAAGAAGCATTCCACATATTTGGGGTATAAATGCAAAGCCAGAAATTGTTTATTAATCAAAAACAAATATTTCCAAAGGCGCAAATGCTGGTTTTGATTAAACAAATACTTCCTGGCATAGAATTGGTACAATGCTATCATTTGCCAGAAAGTTAGCCCCCTTGTTTCCCAGTGGAATTTTTCATTAGCCAACCACATTCCCCATGTTCCTCTACCACCCATCCTGCAGTGAATTGGGAAGAAAGTGGGGTTTTTTTTGGGCAGGATGTTTTATTTGATTCAAATGATAACTAAGGGTAATAATTTTAGGGGTAATAATAACAACCCGAACCACCCCCAGTGATTCTTTTTGGAAATAATTTGAAACAAAATTCATTCTCTATATATGAAACTTTCTCCTGAGAAAGAAGTTAAACGAGTGCATTTGTGTGTGCAGGGTGCCTGATGCCTCTCTGTAGAACTTCCAGATGATTTTTTTTCTGTCCAAGTGTTCTGATCTCATAATGAAAAGGCAGCAGAGGACAGATGGTCTGTTCTGCTTATTTTTAGATCAGGATACTAGGGAACAATGGGAGCATCCATGCCCGTTTGTGACTTTATAATATTTGCAAAGAACCAACAGCCCTTCCCAAACAATGACTGAGCACAGAGAAAATACAGTCAATCGGGACTTATTTGCCACGCAGTAATGAGTACCCTCCTCATAGTTTTGCACTGAACCATACATACATTCCATTTTATTTTATAAAAGCAGGAAGAAATTCTGAGGCCTTTGTGCTTATCATGGTACCAACCATTACTGTCCAAGTCATTGAACTGGTCAAATACACCAAGATTGTCTTTGGACCAGAGGTGAAATTCAGCAAGTTCTAGCAGGTTCACTAGAACCTGTAGTAAATTTTCCAAGCAGTTTGGAGAACAGGTTGTTAGAAGAAATTGCCTTTTGTTTTTTTCCACTTTACAGGGTTAATCCTGTAAGGAAGACAGAAAAAAACATTCTGGAGTTGTTTCTAGCCTAATCTTTATTGCCCTGCTTACAGAAACTGCCCACCCACTCACATGACTCCCCCATCCACACACCCCAAGCCACACCCACAGAACCAGTAGTAAAAAAAATTGAATTCCACCACTGCTTTGGACCCTTCACCCACTATAAGGAAATACTAAGAAAAAGAAGATATGGGACAAAAAAATCCATCCTCTCCAGTGACCACCCAGCTTGCCCATGTAATTCAGCACAGCAAAAATTTGTCCTTATGATCACCACATGAGATTCTGGGACAACAAATAATTTTGACAGGGATAATCCAGCACTTTTTAACAGTGGTAGTCTTTTGGAAAGGCATCCAATGATCAGCATAGGCTTTAACTCAAATGGTGATCAAATCGGCCTGGCTTTTGTGATTTTTCGTGGAAATCTCTGTGAGGATAAATGGATAGTACCAAAGCTTTCATATTTTAAAATAATGAGATACTCCAGAAGTGCTGATCTGAATTACAGTGATGATCTTCAGCCATCAAGTTGACAAATGATTAGCTACAGTGTTGTGTTAGATGGGGGAACTCCAACTTCAAGTCAGCTACATAGCTTGATGATTAGCAGTGAGCAAGTCACATCAAAATGCTTTAAACAACCATTTGGAGGTCTTTAGAAGAACGATATACAAATATCATTTATGTACTATCATTTAGATTTATAAGAAAGAGATAAAACTAAGAAGGCAGAATTCCTCAACCCCAGAAGACAGCATAGACAACAAAAGAACATTAAACAAAGAAGGACAAAATTCACGCAGCACATATTGATCATACTAATAACACTTGGACTTATATACAGTGGCGGAGCTAGATTTTTAAACTGGGGGTGGCCAGAGGGTGGCAAGGATTTATTGAGGGGGTCCACAGTTA
>JAEANM010011838.1:0-15084 GCA_017656035.1 Myanophis thanlyinensis | reverse complement strand
TGGCATTAAGGCCACCCAGCAATCTGTCCACTGCATCTGGGGTAACAGAATCAAACTCGTCCCAGAGAATCTCACCTTGTAATCCTTGAGAAACCTTTACACATAAATGGTTGCCAAGAGTGGAAGATGTAAAGTCTTCAGATTTATTTTAAAAGCCTATGTCTTCTATTTAGTATAATTTTTGACTGTCTATCAATGTCTGTTAATGTTCTGTTTCCTAATCTAGATGAAGAACAAAGTTAATCCAGCAGGTGGCAATCTCTCATCTGAGGACAAGGCATTATGATTTTTATTATTTGCATAATTTGCATAATGTGAAAAGCAAGCCCACTCAAAAATTCCTTTTACCCTTGCAGGAATTTTTCATAAAAGTACAATTAGTCCTCGACCTGCAACCATTTGTTTAGTGACCCTGCAAAATTATAATGGCCCTGAAAAAAGTACCTTATGACCAGTTTTCACATACATAACCATTGCAGCATCCTCATGGTCCCATAATCAAAATTTAGGCATTTGGCAACTGGCATGTATTTATGACGGTTGCAGTATCCCAGGATCACGTGATCATCATTTGTAACTTTACCAGTTGGCTTCCTACAAGCAAAGTCAATGGGGGTAAACTAGATTCATTTAACAACATGAATCACTTAATAACTGCAGTGACTCACTTAACTGTGGCAAAAAAGTAATATGAATCAGTATTAACTAAACCTGGTCTGCTTAGAGTGAACCTAGAATGGTTTAGTCAGGCATGGCCACTTCCTAAAGACAAAACTCCCTTATGTCTTTTCAAATATGTCAATTTCTTTAATTAATAACTGACCCCAGTGAACTGCAATTGTATCTGAGAAGTATTTGAGCCAAGGTCTAAATAGAATTAACAAAAATGTGTTTGCATAGTTATGGTGAGAATCCATTAAGTTTAGTTTTTCTTTCCAGATTCACCCCAGCATTTCTCAAGATTTCTCCATAAACCCTGTCCCCAAGGATTGGGGAGCAACCACATTCATTTTAGTTGTAGCATGTATCATTCCCCAAAAAGGAAAAAGGAAAGTTTGATAATTCCTCTGTGCATCTTTTTCTTAAGTAATACAAGGAGTGCTTGGGATTCTGATTCCTGTAACAGAATATCATTTTTATTCCATTACTTCATGCTGAGTATGTGATTTACCTCTCTCCTTCCCTTCCTTTTTCATTTACAATAATTATTGTTTATTTTATTTATTGTTTATTGACAGGATTTCTATACCGCCCCTCTCCTGAAGGACTGTGTACAGCCTTCTAAAACAAATCAACAAAAGTTAAAATATCAATTAAAATGAATTAAATAAGTTGGCCGAATAAAATTGGAATATCAAAATAAGAAGTTTAAAAATTTAAAATTCAATAATTTTAAAACCCCTAAGGTATTAGGCCAGACCAGCTAGCTGGAAAAAAATTAAAAATCACCTATGTGATAGCAAACATGGAAACAGTAAAATCTTTCCTTTGTAGATTAGTCTGAATCTAATAACTGAAACAAATAAAAATTTCCAGATTACATTTATTTGCAGATGTTCTATTGCCCTTCAGGACATGAATGTTACTTTTTCCCTATTAAATATCTAGAGTATAATATTTAATATTATGTTTAATTTAAAGTTGACTATTTCTTTCTAGACATGACATTTGAGAGACAAATATACATTTTGGAATTTCCTTTATTCTTGAGTGTTGAGAATATGTTTTGATGTGCTCAGCCAATAGTAATACTTCACATACCGTCATATACTGGGTTTTTTTTTCTTTCAGCTGTAAAACGTTTAATGAAAGAAGCTGCTGAACTGAAAGAGGCAACAGATCATTATCATGCACAGCCCTTAGAGGTTAGTGGATGCCCATTTTGTACGCAATTCATAGCATTTGGAGAAAATAAATTTAGAGAAATAAAAGGAGGCAAACATGGACATTCTACCTTTGAAAAAAAGTGCCCTCTCCCCACCATCTTCAATCATAATTGTTAAAAATCAGCACAATGGCTGCTAACCATTTCTGCTGGAAAGTAAACAAAAACATGCCCTAGTTTAAAAATATGGGTAGTTTTAAAAAACCACTCAGTGTTCTGCCCAGCACAGGGGAAATATCCTGACCTCACCAATGTATAGTATTGTTCACTTTTATTGGTAACTATTGATAGCTTTGCTGCCCCAACTAATTTTGAGCATGGCCCTTAAACAAATAAACCTGGAAAATAATGGTACAGAAAGACCTCCCTTAACAACTGCTCTGTTTAGCAATCATTTTAAGTTATGTTAGAGCTGAAAAAGTAATTTTATGACCGTTGTCCTATACATCTTATATCCATCATAGCATCTCATGGTCATGTGATTGCAATTTACATGCCTTATAATTGGTTTCCAACAAGCAAGAGTCAGCAGAGAAACTGACAGTAAAATTGGAAAACATGATCATGTTTTGCTTAACAATCTGCTTAGCAACTGAGTGGGACTATTAAGGTGGGATAGTAAAGTCAGATTGTTGATTTAAGGAAATAAACTTTAATATATGCCATTCATGGCCTATTTAACCATAATGATGGCAGTCAGGGAAATGTTACTTCAGATTTAATTTGATGTATTTTTGAGTGAGAATGATTGGCTGTTTATATTTCCATTTTTTCTTTTGTAGGACAATCTTTTTGAGTGGCATTTCACTGTAAGAGGTCCTCCAGATTCAGAGTTTGATGGAGGAGTTTATCATGGACGAATAGTGCTACCACCAGAATATCCTATGAAACCACCAAGTATTATTCTCTTAACGGTAACAAACTTTAGGTGTCATCTAGAAAATCACAAATGCTTTGTTAGATTATTAAATCATTGTTAAAAGTCTCAATTACTTAATATGTAAAATAATTTTAAGAAAACATTATATGTAATTGTTTTTCCTCAACCTTTCACTGTCAACACACAGCCGTTAAATTACACTGGATTTTTAGGATTAAGCTATAAACGTTTTTTCCTTCCCTTGTATGATTTCCACTGCATCAGCATGGTTCACAACAATGACACACCTATAAAATCTTTCAGTAGTAAAATCACCATGAAATACAGAGTCATATTTTCATCTAACAGTTAAAAAATAAATTAACCCTCTATTCCCTCAGAGAAATTATCAGTTATCTGCTCTTTTATGCAGGAAGAATTGAAAATGTTTGAAGAATGGATGGCGCATGGTGGCTATAGCATGCAAAGGAAAAATAATTTTAAATGTTTTTGGAAATGATTATCAGTAGCAAGTAGTTTGGGACCATTCCAGTTGTTTCATTTTATTGATATTGAGAGTTTTAATATATTAAAATAATAAACAGATTAAAATAATATACATAATTTAGGAAATCATAAGTAAGGTTTTTATTCATGTATGCTGGAAAAGCAGTTTTAGCTTTCTCCCTCACTTTGCCAATGGGACTGCTCACTCAAAGGTTTTCCATACCAGCCCTTGCTGGCAGCCAGGTGAGCTCATCAAAACTGTGACAACACAGCTGCCCTTTAAGGTGTTTACTGAGGTGTTTTTTTTGCTGTTTTTCTGTCATTCCATATCTGGCCCACTTCAGGAAAACTTATACAACCATGACATGCCTCAAAAATCCGTATGCCATACAGTGAGTAATGCTAAATAATAGCTTTTTAAAAAAAGTTTGATGAAATTATTTTTTTTCTTTTTCTCAATTTGTCTTTTTAAGGCCAATGGTAGATTTGAAGTGGGAAAGAAAATTTGTTTAAGCATCTCAGGACATCATCCTGAAACATGGCAACCGTCTTGGAGCAGTAAGTATCAATTGTTATTGGCAGGGAGGAAAGTTTGATAAAGAAGTAACTCCCTGCTCTTAAAAGACCATAATACCTCAGTACAGTAAATTTTATAATTATTTCTCTCTGTCTCTTTCTCTCTCTCTTTGTCATTGGATCTGTCATTTGATCAATTTTGCATTTTTTAAAAATCAAAATATTGCTCCAGCATCATGTAAATGAGCCAGTTTGTGACTGGTCCTTGTGCATATACTCAAAATGTGGGGCTGCACGGATGAGGACAGTTAGATCAGTGCTATAAGTTACACTTGTAGACAAACTTGACTGAAATGCTTTTTCCAAATTGCCCTATAGCTTTGCTCTTTTTTGCATCCTCTCTCTCCCTCCCTCCCTACCTCTCTCTCCCTCTCCCTCTGCATAACTGCTAATTAAAGTTATTTTTTTATTACAGTAAGAACTGCCTTGCTTGCTATTATTGGATTTATGCCAACAAAAGGAGAAGGAGCTATAGGATCTTTAGATTACACACCTGAAGAAAGAAGAGCATTGGCTAAGAAGTATGGGTTATGTTTTGTGTGAAATAAACAATTATGCTCAGTTGTATTTCTGAATAAAAATGTTCTTTGGTTTTGAAATTGATTTTCAGGCCTCTCAGTATCTGAGAGTATATTTTAAATCAAGGTAGTACAACCTTTTGAAACTGCTTGTGAACATTATGCTGGGGGTTATCTGTGGGAGGGCAGGGGGAAATGGAGTAGCAAAAGCCATAGGTTCTTAGCCTTATCATTTTTTTAGCCTATGTTGATTCCTCTTCTTTCAACTTACCTAATTTTAACTACTTAGTTTCCAAATCTTTTGGGACAGGTGAGAGGCAGTATAAGAAACTTTGGGGCACCACAAATGATGCCTTTTTGCTTAGATCACTATGTTTGATTTTCATTTTGAGAACTTCTGGTAGAAATAGAGCATCATCTTTCCCCTTTAATTTCTGATAAGCATCTTTTTTTTTCAAGAAAATTTTCAGCATATTTTTTTATTCCAAGTAGCCACTGAAATTCATCTTTTTCTTGACTATGAAATTGTAAAGGTATTATTGTAGTCAGATTTAATCCCATGGTATCGTAATGCCAGAGGCTTCTACTATGATAAGTAGAATGCTGTATTACTGATGGTTCCAGCTACAATCACATATAACCAGAGGTGGGATTCAACCACTTTGCACCTATTTGCTAGAACCGGTTGTTAACTTTCTAAGCAGTTCAGAGAACTGCTGGTTCATCTGGTCATTAGGGCAGAGAACCGATTGTTAATTTATTTGAATCCCACTGCTGCATATCACATTATCTATTTACCCTGCCATTAGGTTCTTCCCTATTTGTAATCTCAAGTTTTTGTTGCTGTGGAATTAGGCAGAGCCTTTGATTCTGTTTTGGCTCTATTATTATTTTCAAGTATCTTATACAGACAAAAAAGTCATAAAATAAATTTGTTTAGCTATCTCTGCGGGCGGAAAGACCATATGAGAAGGCTGATGGAGAAGTATTCTGGTTTAGTATGTCATGCAAATGCACTCATTAACTGGTCAGTCTTGTTTCAGAAGTAAATCCTATCCAGTTAGTATTGTAATCTTAATTTATTGTTTGTCATAGTTAACTGACAATAGTACTCTGTTATTGTTTATTCAAGTTGTGTTTATACCTCAAGTAAACCAAGATTTGTTTTCTATATGAACAGTTAGAATACTGCAAACAATTGAAGCAGTCATCACTTTATCCTGGGTTACTCTTCCTCCTATTTTGCACCTTTGTAAATCAGTTCAAACTTAGCTGGGACACAAACACAAACCTAGATTAAGAGTTATTCTGATGTATGTGGATAAAAGATTGGTTGGGTGGATGGGTGGTTGGTTGGTTGGTGGGTGGTAGATAGGAAGGGAAGAGAACAGAAGGAAGGAAATAAGGAAGTGGGTGTTTCATCATTGAGCAGGTTGCAAAATGTATTAGAAATGGATTACTGTGGTTTAGAATACATTTTGTTGGATCTAATGTAATTCTAAATGACTCTTTAAAAGTAGAATTTAAGATGATGGCTTGTATTACTCTACTCTTTTTACAATCTTAAACATATGGGCATGCAGTTATGCAGTAGATATATAAACAGAACTACTCTGGCAGTTTTCTGGGGAAAGATGTGATCTTCTGCTAGCTTGTGTGCACTGCACTGCAGCATCCCCAATTGAGCCTTCACGAAAACACCACATATTTCACAGATAAGTCATTTATCCAAGGTTAATGCTAAGCAAGGCTTTGTATAGCACACAATATGTTATGTTGGTGCTTGCTGATTGTTAAATTAACATATGATTTGCTATTATTCTCTAGGTCTCAAGATTTCTATTGTGAAGGATGTGGCTCACTTATGAAAGAAGTCCTCTTACCATTAACTTCAGGGAGTGCCTCAAGCCAGACTGATCAAGAAGCCAAGGAACTTGCCAGGCAAATCAATTTCAAGGTAAAATAACTATTTTTTCCTCTTTTCTCTTGATTACTTTGGTGAGTAGGACAATACCTAGGGAGGTGGATTAGTGCTGTCCATCAGATAATACCAATCAAAGCAACATGGATTAAAGGGAAAATTGTTCCTGAAAAGCATTATTCATAAAATTGCTTCACAAAATCCAAACCCTGTCTTCTTTCTTAGCTGTATTTGATTTAAAAATTGATACATCTAATATGCTTGGTGAAATACGTCAGGTCCCATGCCCATACCAGAATTTTAATTTTTCTTCATTGGCCCTATTTCTCTAAATTTATTCCAAATAATTCCCTGGTGCTGAGGAGCAAGCTGTAGCAGGTTTCAAGAAGGATAAGGAATCACACCCATTTCTCATTGTTGTTGGAATATTTTCCATGCATTTGAGTTGATGCATTCTATTGTTTTATAATTATAATTCTGCCAAAAGAGTTGTGTGCCAATCTTTACAAAAAATAACTAATTACAATCCTGTAGTGAGACTAACTTGCAAAGCAGGATTTAAAAATGTTGCTTTGGTTGCTTTTTTAAAAAACAAAACTTTGAGAAAAGTTACATTTTTAAGCAGAATACCAGTATGTCTTTAAGCATAGTAATAGCTATCATAAAATCCCTTGGTGATTTCAGAAGTAATATCTCCACTGTGTGTTAAATAATAAAAATAGTATAAACAAGGCTATAGACTAGAACTTTATATGTAACTGGAAATTCTGTTACCTTGTTTTAAAAAATTCTGCAGCACTCTGTGTAGAGCTGAAATCCTCCACATGATATTTAGGGATGCAAGTGTGTGGTGCTTGCCAGGTTCTGTGTTATGTATGTGCACGCATATTCTGCAGAGCTTCCAAGGAGATAGACCTTATGACATTTCTAAGAAAATAAAAATGATGGGTGATTGCACCCTAGTGGTTAGTTTAGAAGCAGATCCAGTTTTCTAGAAGAAAAAAGATAAGTGGAAATAATAGAGGGCTTTTTGTAGGATGAAGAAAGAGTGGAGAGGATAGATTGCATCTATTCTGGAAATAGATGCATTATAACTGGTTATGGGGCGCGATGGCTCAGTGGTTAAAGATGCTGAGTTTTGTCAGCTGGAAAGCTGGCAGCCCAGGTTTAAGACCCAAGTGCTGGGCAACGGGGTAAGCTCCTGTTCCTTGTCCCCAGCTACTTCCCACTGAGCAGTTCGAAAGCCTGCAAATGTGAGTAAATAAATAGGTACTATTTCTGTGGAAAGGAAACAATGTTCCATGCATCTTTGGCGCATAGTCATGCTGGCTACATGACCATGAAAAATGTCTTGGCTCTCTTGGCCAAGAAATGGAGATGAGCACCACGCCTAGAGTCGGACATCACTGGACAGGGAAACCTTTATCTTTACTTTAACTGGTTATATTTATAAGTGAACATGCCCCTTTCCAGCCCCAGCAGCTATTGTACAAGCGAAAATCCAGCAGGTTCTCAGTCAATAATGCTGCAAGCTATTGAGAAAAGTGGGGGGTTACTGGAGTAATGTTTTCTTCCCATAAGAATGGGAAGTTTTGTGTGGACTGATCTGGCATTCAAGTGGAGTTCATCTCATTTCCAGCTCCTGATATCTAGCATCATTTATATTTTATAGATACGCTTTTTTTTGCTTGCTCTTGGGGGGATTTAATAAACTAAAACCAAAAAGGGACTTTTTTCTTTGTGTGTCATATTTCAATCAATCATCTGTTCCAGAATTGCTTGCCTTGTTTAATAACATGGTCTCCTAAATTTAACAAGGTGCCTAAGCAGAGATACACCTCTTACAAATTGTTAAATAATGTTGCAAGAAGAATGCATTACAGAACATCTGTTCCCATAATTGATTAGAATTTCAGTGTCCTTTTGATGTAATAATTTATGGTGTTTTCTCATTTTGCTTAAGGCTGAAGGTAATTCATCTAGAAAATCTGTTACTGAACCTTTAGATATGTCAGAATTGAATCACCTTGGGAATTCCTCTGAACACCAACAAGAAATTACAGCTCCAGCATTCCAGGATACCATCACCAGTGAAATGGTGGGTATTTAGTAAATGAGGCACAATCTTGGAAAAGTCAACTTAATACTGCTTAGGGGCAACTACAAACGTATTTAAATACAGATAGTCCTCAAATTACAACAATTCATTTAGTGACCGTTCAAAGTTACAACAGTTCTGAAAAAAAGTGACTTATGACTGTTTTTCACACTTATGAAAGTTGCCCCAAAATCATGTGATCAGATACTTGGCAATTGATTCATATTTATGATGGTTACAGTGTTCTAGGATTGTGTGATCACTTTTTGCGACCTGACAAGCAAAGTCAATGGGGAAATCACATTCACTTAACAACCGTGTTGCAGTGATTCACTTAACAACTGGCAAGAAAGGTCGTAAAAAGGGTTAAAATTCACTTAACAACTGTCTTAATGACAGAAATTTTGGGGTCAGTTCAGTTGTGGTTGTAAGTCTAAGACGGTACATGTTAGCATTTGATTAAAAGCAGCAATATCCATGGGAGTGGATCAGTTATATCCAAGTGACAGGCATGACTGGACAATCAAACTCCTGCCCCTTTTTAACACCTATTGCATACTTGTAAAAAGAGTTGTTCTGTTGCATCTACCATTTTGACATTATTGGCCCTCTCAATAGCCTTGATTAAAACCACTGAGGTTTTTTGCATGTCCCATGGTCTTTGCTTTTTCTGATTCTTTTTGCATGTAAAAGTAAGTGCCACTGAATTTATTGGCAGTTTGCTTCTGAAGGTACCATTTGTAAATATTTGCCTTCAGCTTTTTTGTCATCAGCTATAGTTCCTTACTATTTTTTCTTCCAACTTCCCTATCACTTCCCATCAGTAATGTGCTTATAATCAAGTAAGAAAGCTGTTCTCCTTTGAGTGACTTGCCTTTTTAGAATATAGATAGTCCTTGACTTATGACCACAATTGAGCTCAAAATTTATGTTGCTAAGTGAGAAATTTGTTAAGTGAGTTTTGCCTCATTTTACGACTTTTCTTGCCACATTTGTTAAGTGAATCTGACTTCCCTATTGACTTTGCTTGTCAGAAGGTTGCCAAAGGGGATCACATGACCCTGGGACACTGCAACCGTAGTAAATACGAACCACTTGCCAAGCATCTGAATGTAAATCATATGACCGTGGGGATGCTGTGATGGTCATTAAGTGTGTAAAATGGTCATAAATCACTTTTTTCAGTGCAGTTGTAACTTTGGTCATTAAACAAACTATTATGAGGACTACTTGTATACCTAGAGAATTTTTTGTCACCACAATAAGGATTTGTTCATAGACCCAACCTCATGTTAACCCAAATCTTTAATGATGTACATTATGTAAGAAATGCGAGTTTTGCTTTGCTCTTTAATAATTTTCAGGATTTACTTATTAAACATTTCCGTTTCTTCACAAACACTTTAGTTAACTGCATGAAGATTAATTTTATCCATTATAAATTATTATTATTTAATTATGAAATATTAATACAACCAAGGAGAGCTGGTTATATAATCTTTCCACTTTGAAAGTAACTGAGACTTGCCGTTGATCCAGGACAGCTGCTGCTATGACTGCTGTAAATGCAATCTAAATTTACTGATAAATTGTAGACAAATCCCAGTTAAGCTGTATGAGTGGGCGTATGGGTTTTTAGAGTTGATGGGCTACAGATTGGTTGAAAAAAAAATCATGTCAAATCACATCAAAGCATCTGTTCCTGGATACAGAATATTTTTCAGCTTTTTAAAAGATGTAGACATGCTAATATTATATAGATTTTCCCAATAAAGTTTTCTTGATAATGCAATTGCAATTTCATGGCATTTGACTTTATTTTTCCTCTACAAGGCTCATCACTTTTAAATGTGATTTGATATGTGTCGCTCTTTTACTTTTTTTTTTTCAAATTGACCCATTGTGAACAACAGAAATAATCACCTTATTTTATATTGGGGGGAAAAAGTAAACAGAATGCTATTACCTTGTTTTAAGTGACATTACTCCTATTATCTTTTGCTAGACTTTTCAGAGTAAGCACGCTCCATAAACAAATATTTAAGTTTGTTAGTTACATGTGATCAGTCCTGTTATTCAAAGTACATTAATATTTTAAAAGATCCCCTTCTCTCTCTCTCTCCTTCCGTCCCTTTCTACCACACCTCCTACTTGATGATGTCTTATATAATCTCCTACAGTATCCTCATGTAGATATTAATACAGTAGAGTGGACAGATACCTGCAGAAAGTCACAAGAGAGCATTCACTACTAGGCCAGTCTCTCCTCCCTCCATTGACTGGTGCTGGATTTTCACTTAGCAAATCAATATCTCCCATTCATCAACCTTTGTATGCAGTCCAAGTAGTTCATGGCATCTTAAAATTAGTGAAAGTCAGTTTGATTAGGAGAGGTATAATTCATCCATATTTTGATGGTCATTACCAGAACCAGTGCCATTCTCTGGGGCTGGACTATGATTAAAAGAGGTCCAAATAATTTGCTTTCTCTTGAGTACTCTATAGCTGAAGCTTCTATGCCTGCTCAACAATTGTCTTTAAAAAGAAAAGGCTGGAAGCAGGGGGATAATTGTGTAATTTAACTGGATCCAGAGAAAGCCTCTTCAGTACCAGCACTTCCTAAAGCTGTCACCCCTTGTCAATAATGCTCTGCTTTTCTTATGGACTTTCAAAGATCTTTGTATTAAAATATAATTGATTCCCTGTTGTGCTGGGAACAATTAATACTAATACCATGTTTCTTTGAAAATACAACCGGGTCTTATTTTCCTTTGACACCCCCCCCCCCTGCAAAACTGGCTAGGGCTTCTTTATTAGGAGTGTCCTAATTTTCCCCCCATGTACCTTGCCTGACCACTGGGCTGCTTCTTTCCCCACTGAAAAGAGAGGGCTGTTCTCCCCAAATGCCTTGCTCTTGGGCCACTCTTTTCAGCTAGGAAAAGAAGTGGCCAGCAATGAAGGGCTTTTTTTTTTTTCTGAAAAGAGCAACCCGTTCAAAAAAAGCCCTTCGCTGCTGGCTGCTGGAGAGCGGCCATTCGGCACATACCAGGAAATCTCACCACCACCCAGATGGCGCGGGGGTGTTCAGCAATTCAAGGTCCTGCCGCCGCTCAGGTGACGTGCACTCGTTTGGCTCTGTCCTGGGGTTCCGCCAGCGTCATCTGCAGCACCCTCTGGTAACCCCCCCTCAAGTATGGTGAGCCCAACAAGCAGAAGCGCTGCGCCCAGAAAGGGCAAAAGCGGTATTTGCGCTGGCCTTTAGGAGCAGTGTAAATACTGCTTTTGCCCTTTCTGGGCACACTGCTTCTGCTTCAACTGCAGACAGACAGTTTCTGCAACACACACACCCCACATCCGAGCCGCCACCACTCATGCTGGCCACATCCATTTCCTGGCTTATTTTCAATGTAGGGGTAATATTAGGTCCAACCCCCCAAAGTTACGGTTGGACTAATTATTGGGTTGGGTTGTGTTTTTGGAG
Organism: Myanophis thanlyinensis; assembly: GCA_017656035.1. Taxonomy (NCBI): domain Eukaryota; kingdom Metazoa; phylum Chordata; class Lepidosauria; order Squamata; family Homalopsidae; genus Myanophis; species Myanophis thanlyinensis. Next base: position 3,239 of record JAEANM010011838.1, on the reverse strand, counting down.
AAACACGGTACGTGGTGATTCTGATTGTTCACATTCCACTTATATAAATAATAGCTAACTCAAGCACGATAATAGCTTGCTGTTCTCATTTTAAATACTGGCTAAATAATTCTACTATGTAGGACATTTAATTTTCAGTTCTGTTTTGCTGAATTCATTTTTTTCACTTTTAGTCTGAAAATCCAACCAACTCTGCCACTTCAAATCAAGAAGAACTCCATTCTCAACCTGCATCCAATAATACTTCAGTGAGCCCTCGCCAAAGACATAACCAGCACAGAAGAGTACCAGGTTCAATCAACTTCAATCAGGTTCAGCAGCCAAGAGTCAACACAAGCCACATGGGATCAAATATGCTGATTCTCCTCCTTGTTTTAGCATTGGCAGTACTAGTCGTTAGACGTATATATCTAGCCAATGAGTATGTATTTGAATTATGAGATTCTCTCATTTTGAAGACCAGTGACTTGAACGTGTTATTGAAATGTTCTATGTTTGGTATGTCATTCGGATTGTTTACATAAGATTTCTTTTTGTATTTTCTCATTTTAAAAGTGAATGCTAATGTACCTGAGGAGGTACATTAATATTTTCAAGGAATATACACTTTGATAGTGATGAAAGTATGGATGATTAACAGTCTGTACAAACTGACAGATTACCCAAAATGTCTTTTGAGAATATTCTGCATTAGCAGGATATTGAAGAATGAATGGACTTACTACATTCTGCACAAGTTTTGATGGGTACTTTTAACTGACAGAGCCCTAAAATTGTGTTTTATGCCAATATGGATTTATCGATTTATTCAAAATAGCAGGACAATAAAGATTTATTCATGACAGGGCTCCTTAAATTGAAATGCAGACATGTATGCATAGTAAATGTTATTAAATAAAGGAAAGTTGGTAATATATAGTAGGCACATTTATTTGCTACCTAAAAATTCCAGGAAATGAAATGCTGTAAATTGTGAACATTTTTTTTAAAGTGGGGAGAACAGAATAAACTTTACGCTTTACTTTTAATTGTCCTGAACCTAGAATAATCTTTTGCAAGTTTTAAAGGCTACTTTTAAAATATTCAGTTGTGTATATTTTGCTTTTTTAAAGCTGATAATGCCCCAAATTGTTATGTAATAGTTACCCAAACATTATTAATTATAACTTATTTCAGAAATATACATAATGCATTGAATTGATTGTTCATGTGCCCATCATTAAAAAATAAAATGCTTTTTGAAAACCCATCAAAAAAGTTAGAATATTTTCTTAAGTTTATTTAATAAATGCTTCTGGGAAAATTAAGTTTTATTATTAGTTGAGCTTGCCTAATTGCTTCATTCATTGAGTTTGCAAGCAATTGATTCCAAGTAGGAGCTAGAGGCAGTGTTGTCAGCCCTTCAGAGTAGACCAGATCAGGAAACTGACTCCGAAGACTGGCGCTCTATTGAAATGGGCTCTAGTAACTGGACCCTTGTAAGCTGGCTGTGCTTTCCCCCCTCAATCTTTTATCCAAGGGAGGAGTCAGTCTGAGCTTCTTCCTAATACTATCTCTTCCCAGGTTTTAAGGAATGCTTTTGTCCTCTTTGTTCACACAGACTTAACAGTTTCTGAATATTTTCTTCAAGGCTGGCTCTCTCCCTGCCACACCTCACAATGCAGTCAGCTTTTAATTTGTTTAATCATTCCCACTGGCAATTTAGTCAAATAGTAATGATCAGGTCATATACACAAATACATAATTTGTGGATAAGCAAAAAATCTCAAAATCAAATCAAGAAAACAATAGCAGAATGGAATAGTTGTCAGTGATTTTCCCATTTAGAATTATCTGAACATTTTAAATGGATAAAAAGACTTACGGTATGGACAAAGTAAGTCAGAATTTGAAATACAATGATGAACTGGTGATTAAGATAATTGCTAAAATGTGCAAACTTCTGTTGAAATTTAAAGCAGGAAGAACAGGTTAAAGAACATGATCAAGTGGGTTAAGGATGCAGGTTATAATACACAGATCAGTGTGAAAAGATGGGACTAAAAGGGTTGAAATGTATGCTACTATCTCAGACATAATTTTTATAAAATGTATTTCATTGGCACATGATGCCAGGGAAGTTATCTAGAATGTATAAAAGCACTTCAAATGTATGTTGGAAATGTGAACAACATGAAGGGGCACTTATTATATTTGGTAGTAAAAAGGTAAAAGAGTCCCTGCGGATTTTACTCCGCTAGTCGTTGCTGATTGTAGGGAATGGTGTTCATCTCCATTTCAAGGCCATTGAGCCAGCACTATCCAAAGACATTTCCACATCATGAGGCCAGCATGTCATCATGAGCGCTGTTAATCTTTCCACCAAAATGGTATCTATTCACATTTGCAGGCTTTTAGACTGCTAGGTTGGCAGGAGCTCTGGGACAAACCCTGTTGCCCTGGGCTCTGGTCTCAAATGTGGCTTACTGGCTTTCCAGCCAACAAACCCAGTGTCTTGTTACCATGCTGCCAATTACATTTCGTGGCATTTGAAAAAAAAATTGAGTATTGATCTTTGAAATCTTTTAAATCAATGTCTGTATTTGAACCCAAATTCTTTTATATGTTTGGTAGACATGTAAAAAAGCTAAAAAAAAGTATATTCAGATAAATATTTTCATTTAGAGGATTTTAAAGATGAATTGAATCCAGAATTTTGCCTTTTAGGATGAATAAACGATTAGAAAAAAAGTTAAGATTATTTCAAAAGAGTATTGAGGCAAGATTCTATATGTACAGAGATAGATTCAACATTACCCACGGTGGAAGTTACAATGGCGAAGTTGATAGATTTTACTGAAATGGATAAATTTTCTTTGTTTAGAGAAATATGTTATCTACAGACCTTTTGCATACAAATGAAAACATTTATGATTTTGAGATTGGACATAGAAAAAAGAGTAATATGATGTAATTTTAAGACAGGGTTAAAATAGATCTGTACTTAGAACTGCTAGGAAAAATGTTGGAAGCTACACACACACACACACACACAGAGTAGGAAGCTAAGTAATCCCTCTATTACTTTCCCACAAGGAAAAGAATTCAGTGGATGTGGAGGAAGTCTCCATGCAATACTTTCCTTAAAATCTTGACAGCACTCTCCAAACCAGGAAAAAGAAGAAGAAACAAAAAAATGAAGGGTTGGAAAGAAATGACCAACAAATGTAGCTCACAAATAATCAACTCGGGGCAATCCT
>JAEANM010011837.1:0-15084 GCA_017656035.1 Myanophis thanlyinensis | reverse complement strand
GCCATGCTGGCTCAGGAATTCTGGGAGTTGAAGTCCACGAGTCATGAAGGAGCCGTAATTGCCCACCCCTGTCTTAGGCAATCTGTTTTTTTCCAGGATGTACTTAAAAAAAAAAAAAAGAAGTATATATCAGCTAGTTTTTTTTAGTGGTCACTGTAGACTTTTTTTAATGTAAAGGGATAACATCTTTTGTTTGAAAAATAATCAAAATAAACTTTTATATGCTGGATCCTGTGTTTAAACTGTCAGACTGAAGCATTTTACTGCATTAACAGAAAGACACCTAGGTAGAGGAGAGAGAGCGAAAGAGAGAGAGAGAGACACTTAAGAGGAAACCTCCACATGAATTAATAATTACTTCAGTGTTTTGGAGACAGTTTTAAGAGCTGTTCCTCTTTTGATCTGTGTGGACAAGCTACTGAAAGGAGATTGCAGTGAGTACTCAAGCACCTTGTTCATCATAGTGGAGGTGTTAACAGAAGAGAAAGGGACAACCAAAGGCCTTTGTCTTCTCTGAATTATAGATGACATTTTCCACTGAGGAGAGAGCAAGCTTAAATTAAAACGTTGCCTCAGAAGAGCAATCAAAACATTACACTGATAAAAACTGATGTTTAGAAATAGCCCTAATTATTTAGACCTTGTATTTCTTCGCAATTTTGAGAAGGCTAAAGGTATCCATGGGGGTGATTTTAGTTCATTTCTTCTTGGGGATGGAAAAAATAAATAAACATGGCCTTGTCCAGAAGCTGTGGGTATTTTTCTTCATAGCGTCCCTGCAATTAGATAAAACAGGAACAGAGAAAAACTCATCTAAGCAGCTTACCAATAATACTGAAATAAAAGTAAAAGTGTACCAAGGAAAACATTCTTTTTTCCTCTTCTTTTGGTGGAGATACAAAAGAGAAGATGCTAACAAGCAGCCAAGAAGTAAACCAAAGTCTGAGTTTGGGAAAACAGACCAAGTATATGGAAAATAATTATCTTTATTTTGGAATCAATGAAATGTATTTTTACTAATCAGTGAATAACTCTACATACAGTATTTCTTCCCCACCTCTAAGCTGTTGTTAAAAATAAATTTTATTAAATGTTTTTAAAAGAACATAAAAACATAAAACAATACAAAATAGAAAAAAGAAAGAAAAAACAAAAAAGTGCAGTAAGAAAGAAAAAGAAATAAACTCATCTGCTTTCCTCGAGAGTAAATTTAAGTATGGTTACAAAATTATCTCTATGATTTCAAAAAGCTCACTTTTTTCTACCATCCATTTTTTTTCCTAATAATCAAAACCACAAGTCATATGTTCATATTTTTCCATGTTTCTTGCAAAAAAAAATCTATAAAGCCTATAAAAATCAGCCATTTATGTAGTTATAATCTTTTTTTGTGATTGAGAAAGTTACGTTAGCTATCTCTACATGATCCGTCATCAATTATTCCTGCATTGTGGATAGTATTGAACCTTTTTCCCACCTTTAGATTTGAGGAGGCCTTTAACTGCTGGTTGTGTTGGGCCATTTGCAACTAAACTATGTCGGGGATAGTGTGTTGATTCTCTTTTCCACCCATAATGGAAAAACCTTTGTCCTGAGAGACCTCCTGGAAATGCTCAACAAAGTGCTGAGACTCAGAAATTTGTCAGAAATTTGGCTTTCTCATACAGCTTTTGTCCCCTAAGTTTTATTAAGGAAAAACCAAGACAATTAAATCAATTTTAAAATTCGAAGTGCAGACATGACCTAATTACACATCTCAATGGTGGAACACGAAGAATAGTCAATCCCTGATCTATAAAAACAGGTCAGAGGTCCCAAACATCTTTGTGAAGTCCTCAAATATTCAAATCCCAAGTAACTTCTTTCTTCTCACTACTTCATTTTCTTGGAGAATGTTTTTTTGTTTTACTTTCTTGAGACACAAATTCGTGTGTGTAAGAATTTAAGATTAGGTTACATATGATGCATCTATCACAGAAAACAGATTGCACGTGATTTCTTTTTTACTTAATTGCTGCTGCTTGATTATATTGAAAAGCAACATTTAGTTAAACAGATCTTATTTACTTGGGATAGCTTTCTTCTCCAATTAGGTTCCGTTCTTTTATTTCATTAGTCATTCTCAACTACTGGGATTTACCAAAGAAGACATATGGTGTCTTCTTTTCTAAAAATAGCCTCCCATCAAAGTTACTTATACAAAGCACTGAAAAATATTTTGCTTTTCTTACAAATTACTTACCAAATGTTTCCATCCCTCAATATACAGATAGTCCTCGATTTACAACCTCAATTGAGCCCAAAGTGTTTCTTGTGAAGCAAAACATTTGTTAAACGAGCTTTACTCCATTTTACCTTTCTTGCCCCAGTTGTTAAGTGAATCACTATAGTTGTTAAGTGGATCTGATTTTCCGATTGGCTTTGCTTATCAGAAAGTCACAAAAGGGAGGATTGTATGACCCCAGGCACTGCAACTGTCATAAATATGAGTCAGTTGCCAAGTATCTGAATTTTGATCACATGAGCATGAGAATGCTGCAACAGTTGTAAGTGTGAAAAATGGTGTCATAAGTCACTTTTTTCAATGCCCTTTGTAACTTTAAATGGTCACTAAATGAATTATTGTAAGTCAAGCACTACCTGTAGTATAAAACTAGTGTCACACTCATGATAGGCATTTGCAAGTAGCATTCCTATTTTTGTACATATGTATGTCTAGATAAGCTTATCTTATTTCAAGTAAAGACTACCTTAAGTTAAACTTGATGTCTTGTGACTACAAGGATCTGTTGCTTTTTTCAGTCTATCCTATAAGTCTCCGGTACAAATACTAACTTTTTTTGAGATCAGCTAGGATTATTAACATGTTGCTAAAGGCTATTATTTGTGGACTTTGCATTGAATAACATTCCCTAAAATTCTCTTTGTTCTCATAAAAAAAGAACTACTAAGAAATACATTGATATTCAGTTACTCTCACAATAGCAGGATCTTGAACGTAGCTTGTTCCTCATAAAGATTTCACATTTAGATAGTTTCTTAATTTTAGAATTTGGTCAAAGTATTTTTTTTTAAACAAAATGCCTTTATAATGTTTTAATGCTTTCCATTCTTTTCTTAAAATTGTCAAGAAAATTTCAGAATATGAATAATCTAGATTTCTTTATGATAGAACTAGCCAAATAGACATTAAAGAGTACAGATTGATGGAAGGCCTGTCTCAATACCTATGGACAATCATACTACATTGAATATAGTGTATAAGATTAGCAGGTTGAATCTGTCCTTCCTAGGTTCTAATTGTACTCGATTTGTGTCTTTATGCAGGGGAGAGAGTTATAGGAATAATTATATTAACAAAAATCTGAAATTAAAGAAGCATTCCAGAAGGCCCCATTCTGTATCCTCCTGAATTAATTTGTTGCAGAAGTTTAATCTCTTCTGTCATCAGGGTTCAGGATGGGCTATATTGCACTTTTAAAAAAGAAGAAAGAAAAATGTTAGAAATCAGATAAGTAGCAGAATAATACTATCAACCAAACTCTGCAGGGTCAATTTAGCTCCAGCTATGGGGCGCCAGCAAAACTAGGAAAGTGTTCAGAATTTCTTGGATTGTAGGAATCAAGTATCTATCAGATTTGATTTCATGACCAGAATATTTGAATGTCTCCCTGCAGCAATTTGTCTACGAGAAAGGCAGAGCCAAATGGTATGCTAGAATTCACTTGCATTGCCTTTGTTTTAAAAGTATGCTTCTTATTTAATATATATTACAAAGTGTAAGGAAGTTATTATAGATTGTACTAATGATTACTGTTGTAGTTATAAACTAAAGGAAATAAAAGAATAAAAAATAGAAGTTGCAGAAAAGAAAAAAAAATAAGAATAGAATAAATAAAAAAATATAAAGAAACAATTTGCTTCTTCATTACAAAATGTACAAACATTTTAATCACATACTACCTTCTTTTATGCAACAAACTTCTGTCTCATCTCTTATTGGTAAACTAATCCATAAAACATTATTTCAATCCCGATTATACCAGAAGTTGATTAAATCCACCTTTTTGCTATTTGTCTCTTCCCTACCCCTTTGTTTAGCTTTTTAAACATGTCAGTCCAAAGGTGCCTAATAGGTAAAAAGTAGTTAAGACACAATTTCCAAATGTGATTAAAAAAGAAATGTCTGAACATGGTAACCTCTCAAAGGTGCTAACCACGGTTTGAACAAAAAGATGACTATTCTTCCATCTCTCAGAGCTCTGAGCTCACTATTTTGCAGTCTGTTTGTGAATAGTATCTGTCTAGAGCGCTTGTGGGCGATCTCAAGTCATCTCCTTTTTCAGAAAGGAATTACAAAGAGCTGATCTCCTTGGTGGCTCTTCATTCTGCTGTGGTGGTTCACTCTGCTTTTTGCAGAGCAATTTTCAGTCTTCCGTTTCTTTCCCAGAAGTTGCAAAAAGTAAGTTAGAAGATGACAAAGTTAAACCCGCCTGCTACAGTGTGCCATACCAAGGCTTTTAGTCACCTTGGCTATCAGAAGGAAATTGCCATTTATTTATTTTTGCTAAGAAAAACAATCATCTTAAAAAACCCTAATTCCCCATCTTGGCTTGCTTATAGGTTCTGTTGGTAAGCAACTTCATAGGCATTCACTGGAGGGGAAAAAAAAGTATCAGTGTACTTTGAGTCCACGATCAGATCAATGTTATTTTTCCATAATTGGAAGAGAATATCTAAATTCTATATGAAATGTTTGGAATAAAAAGACGTTGAAATGCTTTTGTCAGGGTTTTTGCTAGCAAGTCAGAAGAGAATCTATGAGGTAAGGTAGCACTAGAAAATAAAATGTAGACACTTTTTGTTTAATAAATTTTTGAGGGAAAAAGAAAGTTCTACCCAAGACAAGAATGTTTTGTCCCTGAACTTTGAAAAACATGGAGGCAACATATGCTTCCAAAAATTACCTGTCCTCTCCTCAACATAGCATGAAATCAAATGTTGTTATTACAGTTTTTGATCAGCCTTTTCAACATGAGTACAGTAAAAGGAAATGGTTTAATATGGCAATTTATTATTGAAAAAAATAATAGGACAATAAAACAACATACATAATTAAAAGTTTTGCACAGTTTTTCTTTTTAAAAATAGAATAGAATAGAATTCTTTATTGGCCAAGTGTGATTGGACACACAAGGAATTTGTCTTTGGTGCACATGCTCTCAGTGTACAACAAAGGAAACGATACATATGTCAGGAATCATAAGATACAACACTTAATGGTAGTCATGGGGCACAAATAAGCAATCAAATCATACTAAGAAACAATAATCAGTATAAATCATAACATGTAATTAATGTCATGTATTTTACATTAATGTAATGTAATTTGTAATGTATTAATGTAATGTAAAATGTAATTTACATTAATCTAATATAATTAATATAATGTAATTTGCACAATTGAATACTGTGATGAAGCTCTTTGGCCTTCTGATAAGTGAGTGGGATTATTAGCATCCCTTAAAAATAATAAACATAACGTTTATCTGTATGGCCCTCATATTTGGAAACGATTGGGCCATTAGAGCATATCTTAAGGCATCATAAAAAGGCTAAGAGTTTCTACCTCCTTGGATCATGCCGGCAAAGTCTCCGTAAACGAGGAGTCCTATGGAATCTTCCCACCAGTAGAGCTGATAGGAGGCCATCAAAGTGGGATCCGGAGAAGGTCCATCTATAGTTTGAAACTTTGAAAAACTCTGAAACATTGTGGTCTGTTTTGAAGACCGCTTATTACCAACTTGTGAAAAGATCAAGGGTGAACTGCCCAGTGGTGAATCCATTGTCTTGTTTCAATGGTGTTTGGGTTAATGAGCCAAGGTCAGCTCACAACCTGACTGGCCTTCCCCATCCCCTTTTCCAGAGCAAACCCGCACTTCTTAACCCAGGGGTGGGCAATTACAGCTCCTTCATGACTCGTGGACTTCAACTCCCAGAATTCCTGAGCCAGCTTGGCCGGCTCAGGAATTCTGGGAGTTATAGTCCACTTGTCATGAAGGAGCCGTAATTGCCCACCCCTGTCTTAACCCAACACAGAATGTCCTGGATAAAGCTCTCATCACTATTAAGGCTGTAATAAAGATAAAGGTATTTAATTTCAGGGAAAGGGAGAGAGTATGCCTACTTCGGCTTCCTTAATCTCGACAGATTGTATTTCCAGGGCCTTACATGGAGATGGTTCATCAAATAGACACTTGCTAATTGGGGTCTTTTTTTCCCCTCTTCCTTTCTTTCTCTTCCCCCCCTTCCCTCCTCCTTCCTTCCCCCTCTGGCTGCTGCTTATCTGGCTTGCTGGGTGTTTGGCAACTGCAGGACTCTGTTTGGAAACAAGATCAAGTCTGTGGCCAAGGAGGCGTTCTCCGGCTTGGAGGCCCTGGAACACCTGTGAGTAACCCACAAGGCTTTGCAGGTTGGGAGAGGAGGGAGGGGCTGGGTGGGAAAGGGGAGGCTTGCCAGGAATGGCTGCCGCAACGGCCTGCAAGCAATTTAATAGCATCTTGGTAAGCTGAGAAGAGCCCTTTCTGAGAGCCAGCTGCCTCCTTCTCATTATAAGTCAGCTCCAACTTTGGCTCTGCTTTTTTTTTTTTTTTACTCCTGCTAGGAAGAAAGTTGTAGAACACATGACCAAGTTACATGGTGGTTTTTTTTTATTATTATTAAAAAAACCCTATATTGGAATGGCTCTTTTTTTAATTTGCAAAAAAAACCCTAAACCTTCCTGAGAAAGTATTCTCCTTTCCCAAAAGTTTGAAGTGGCATCTTTTTTGCTCTTCTGTTCTTCCTTGCCACTGAGCGTTATCTACAAAAAAAGTTGGGGGTCAAAATATCTTCCCATTATCTTTGCTAGCAGGGTGAAAAAACAAACAAACAAACAACCCTTGCCATTTTAATTGCTCTTCTGTGCCATTGCCTGAATATATTCACAATCAATTACGCTAGAGTGGCAGGAAAGCTAGCTGAGTAGCAGAGGATTTACATCTCTTGTTGTCTTGAATATTGCCACTCATGTGGGGGGCAATTTTGATCAAGATCAGCTCTACTCCCATTGTCCTCACTTGGACTCCCTCTGCTGGCATTAAGGACAGCATTTGGTAGAAAATATTAAGAGTCCTAAATATAACCCTGGGGTTATTCTGCTTGAGGGTTGTTTGTTTTGTTTGTTTTTTGTACTTGTTAATTTTTTAAACACATACTTGCAAAATCCAAAGAGGAAGAACACGACTTTAGAAGAGGCATTTCTAGTACCTACTTTTTTGCATAACTTTTTTTGAACAGAGAGTGAATTAGACAGTTGGCATTGAAGCTCCTTATCCCCCATCCTGCCACTCTCTTCCTTTATCTGTGCAAAAATCTCCCCAGGACGTGGATAATTTTTCTGCAGGAACTGGATCCTGTTTGAAAATGTCTGCTTTCCCCCCCCACATCCTTGCTGTTTTTATTCATGTTCAAATGATTACAAATTACAACTAAGGCATCTTTACTTGGGGACCAGCCAATTAAAGACATTTTATTTGTAATGTGTGTTTCTATGAAGTAGATTTTGGAGTTGTTTTCCCCCGGCATAGTTGGCTGAAGTTCTGAAATTCTCTTCTCTCTGTTCTTTCTATCTTGCCCAAATCTTATTCCAAAGGAGGAGTGGGGTTCCTTTGGAAAGGGGTTGGGCGTGTGGAGGGGGTTAAAGTTTAAAATATAACATGTTCTTTTCTTCAAGTACAGTTTTTTAGCAGTTGGCCAGATGAAATGTTAAAAACATTGGTATTTAAAATGCTGGCAGATTTACTAAGCAATTGGAACGGAGTTATGTGGGCAGATGTACTATTTTTAAAAAATCCACCTTAAGCTACTAAAATAATAATAATAATAATAATAAGAGATTGAGAATAGTACTACTCATGGGCCAGTTCACAGGTAACATTAAACCACAAGAATAAGCTGCAGCAAATTCTATTTCAGTTTTGTGCTGAAAAACTTATCTCCAAGGCATAATATGCAGTTAACCTGTATCTTATAAGGGGCGTGGTGGCGCAGTGGTTAGGATGCAGTACTGCAGGCTACTTCTGACTTCTGGCTACCAGCTGTTCAGCAGTTCAAGTCTAACCAGCTCAGGGTTGGCTCAGCCTTCCATTCTTCCGAAGTCAGTAAAATGATATCGTTGGAGGCAATATACTGACTCTGTAAACCACTTAGAGAGGGCTGTAAAACACTCTGAAGTGTTATATAAATCTATGTGCTATTGCTATTGGTATCTAAAGTGGCTAGCAAAAAGTTATACAGGTAGTCCATGCTTAACGATCACAATTGTGACTGTAATGTGGTTGTTAGCAAGATATTATATGACCTCAATAGAATTATGACATCACTTCCACCACTTCCAAGCCAGAGGTGTCAAACTCACGCCATCACATTGTCACATGACGTATCGTGACTTTTCCCCCCTTCGTTAAAATGGATGGGCATGGCTAGCACCTGACGCATCTGGCCCATGGGCCTTGAGTTTGACACCCCTGTCCTAAGCAATCTTCTGTGGTGATTAAGCAAGACCTAATGTGATTGTGATTTTACTACCAGCTTCTCTATTGACTCTGCTATTCATAAACTGGGTGAGAACTGCATAAAGGTGATCATGTGACCACAGGATACCGGAAAGTTATACAGACTGCAAAACCCCCAAATCTCAATTGTGTGACCATGGGATGCTGCAGTGATCGCAAATGCTAGAACCAGTGTTTACTTTTTCAGCGCCATTGTAATTTTGAATGGTTGCTTAACAGGGCAATCTTTAAGCAAGGACTACCTGTATAAGATAAAATCGGCTTTTTTTCATTAATCGCCATTATGATTCACTAAAACAAAAAATAACACAAATTGGATGTGAAGGGGAAATGGACAGGTGAGAGATTCACTATGTCATGTCCTGATAAAGTTAGTATGATGTATAAAATGCATTCGGGTCTTAATTATGCACATCCTCTATTTACTAGGATCAGAGATATTATGAATAAGTGGAAAATCACAAATTGCTGTATTAAAAGAAATTACTCCTACAGAGCTACTTTTATACCACCACAGTACATATATGAATGTCTATAAATTAAAATGAATGCTTACTTTCTATAGGAACCTTGGGAATAATGCCATACGGTCTATTCAAGAGGATGCCTTTGCAAAGCTGAAAAACCTGAAAGAACTGTAAGGAATGAATCCTAATAAGCGTTTGCAGTATATTTTGGTCCATTTTTGTGACATTTCCTCTAGCGACTCCTCCTTCCAATAGCTCTTTTCCATATTATCAATAATTCCATTCTTCCCTGCACTCTCCTTTCTTCTAAGCTATTTTTGCAAGAGAGCAGATGTCCGATAGTAAAATTCCATAACTAGTGAAATAAGATCTTCCTTGTGGTTGATTTCATTGGGCTGCAGCTCTGCCTTTTTCCATTGTGCTCAGGAAGTCCAAACTCCTGTCTTTTAGTTGTATAGATCATATAGTGAAATAACCTCCTGTTCTCATCCCCCCCCCCCTTTATATCCATATGATGACATTTCAGTAATAAACTGTTTTTGAATTTGATCCTTGAACCCATTTGGAAAGGGAGAATTACAAATGGTATCAGCAGAAGGGAATATTTGTAACTCAGCAATGAACTCGAGTTCTTGGTGCTCTTTGAAATTGGTTGTCTTCTTACAGACGTTTTATTACTCAGCTGCTAGCACTGATGATGTTACCTAGTTGGATAATGAAACGTCTACAAGGAAAGAGTGACGCTCAGAATTACAAATGGGTTAGCAGATTTGTCACTTCAACTATGTCAGCTGAATCTTGTTTGTCACATTCTGTTTTGTGATACATGTTCTGTTCTTTCCCTCTCTTTAAAATAGTGTGTGGCCCATACAGATGTCCAAAAGCTAAATTTACAAGTTCATTGTTGAAGGAGAAGGGGCTCTGTCCAAAATCAACCACAAATCACTTAAACTTTATTTTATTTAAACACAGAGTCGGGTGGTTTATTTATGCGGTAAACCCATATTATCAAATAACCGATATTTGTAAAGGGGGTATTCATTTCCACTTTTCAGGTATTGGCACTTATTTAGAAATATGTAAAGTAATTTGGAAGATCTACCTCAAAAGAAATTGATGACTACTAAACTAGATTTAACTATAAATCAAAAGCTTAATGAAGAATAGGTGTACAAATGGCTGTGAATTAGGGAATTTCTCAAAAGCTAATTTTCATGCTAATGCATATCAGCTGCTATTCAGCAAAAGTCAAAATTATTTGTCACAATACGCAATTCTGATAGCTGCTGTAGAAAGGAAAACGCTGGATTAGATATATATGCGGTTATCGCTAAACTAGTTTTCTTATATTCTGAATTTCAAACATGGGTTTTTTTTGGTAATCTTGCCATCTTTAAAGGTTGAACTTCTCCCCTTTAAAAGTGTTATTACTTCCCTATTAGACTGGGGTTATCCAGATGTTATCTACTGCAGAATATACCTTTAAACACTGTTTCAAAGAATGAAATTAGCTCCCTCAGGATGTGACCACGGTCTGCTTCAATTGGCACCTATATCTTTATATGACACTTTCCCAAATAAAATGAAAATTCCTCTCTCCCCCCCTCCTCCATTTACAGACAATAGCCTTGTATGGATTTTGGTTGGATTCAGATGGTTCAATGAATCAGTTTGGAAAGCCAACTGAGTTGGAGAAAAGCAGCCTTTGTACAGTTACAAAATGATGCGTTCAACTGGCATGGAGACAAAATGTTGAATAATTTGGTCAAAGGCTGATATTCATTTATCAACTAAATAAAGATCATCTTCGCACACTTGTCTTATGAACATTTTTAACACTTCCCTTGCAAGTTGTTTGGAAACATTTTTATTCTTTTCGTTGTTTTCTTTGCTTTCTCCCAGCCGCATCCACAGCGAGAGCCTCCTCTGTGATTGCCAGCTCAAGTGGCTGCCACTTTGGTTAACCAAGAAAAAACAACAGCTGTTTGTGGAAACCACCTGTGCCCACCCAGAATCATTAAAGGGCAAAAATATTCTTGAAGTGGTCCCAGAAAGTTTTGTATGTGGTGAGTCTTCGCTGCCGCATGGTAATTTTGAGGTCGCTTTGGAGGGTAGCCCTGACGCAGGAATGACTATGTATTTTGTGGTCAGCTTATTATTTCATATGCAGTGGAGTGTAGCATCTCCTTTCGTGGTCTGCCTTCACCATTGAGAAGAACTGTAAATCATATTCACAACATCTCTCGGGAGCAGTGATCCCAAATGAGCTTGGGGACTAACTTGGTGGTCATGGAAATTTGATGATAGAAGGGGTTAGAGCTTGGATGAGAAAGCAGTAACAGCATTTCTGAATAGCATATCCTTCTTTGATTCATTTTAATTTGGGCTCCAGCTTGGTTGAGGCTGCCTTGACTGCTCCAGACACTGATTTTTTTTATTTATTTATTTGACTTTTTGTTCCAGCAGAAAACAAAAATGATTCTGTTTGCTCATACAGTATTAAAGGGAGGATCTTCCCAGCCTTTCTGTTGTCCTTATATTTTCTATTTGTGTATTCCTTTAGGTTTTTTTTTTTATACTACTTTGAGTATTCAAAACATGGCTACTTATCTCAATGGATAGGTAGGAATTATCAGATCAGTACAGGAAATCTGAAAAAGGAAGCTTGACTTCATAAAATGTGCTTTGGTGTACCGGTGCTTGAGAGCCAATACCAGAGAAAATAAAATCCTTACAAGCATAGGTGAATAATTTGCATCTTATTTTGTGGGCACCTCAGAACTAATCGTGAGACAGACTCATCTGATACCCATTCAGTAGCCTACTTTGAATTTTTGAGAGTAAAGTTTCTTGCATCAGCTCTAAATTAGATGCCACAATTCATGCAGGTGTTCTTGGGGTGATGGGCTTTCAACTTGTCAGAGTGTATGGGACTGGTTTAAATTAGTGTGAGTGAGGAAGTGAGCAAAATCTGTAGAGCTTGGATTGTTACAATTTTTAAGAACCAGCAGTGAAGGTCTTAAGTGGGCAGATCTAGGAATCTCCTGGGGCAAAAGTAAAATTTTAAAGACTTTTTAGTTTTGCGTGGATAATAGCAGCATCAGAGAGCTCTGTCAATAATAGACTTTTAACCTTCCCAAAGCACATTCATAACATAAAGCCTTGGCAAGAAATTAAATAGAATATTAAAGCATTAGAAACATTAATTAGACACAATTAATCATCCCAATTAAAGTATCCCAATTGAATCGAAAATAATCTTCCCTGTTTTGCAAGGATGCAGTATTGTTCTGTCTACCATTTTTTAGGGGGATGAGGGAAGGAGGGATACATTTTATTTTTTAAAAAACCAAATAATAATAATAATGAATAAAGGTAAAGATAAAGGTTCCCCTTGCACATACATGCTAGTCGTTCTCAACTCTAGAGCACAGTGCTCATCTCTGTTTCTAAGCCAAAGAGCCAGCGCTGTCTGATGACGATTCCATGGTCATGTGGCTGGCATGACTAAATGCCAGTGGCGCACGGAGCACAGTTACTTTCCCACCAAGGTGCTCCCTATTTTTCTACTTGCATTTTTACATGCTTTCAAACTGCTGGGTTGGCAGAAGCTGGGGCAAGTAACGGGAGCTCACTCTGTTATGCGGTGCTAGGGATTCGAACTGCCGATCTTTCTGATCAATATTTTAGCCACTGCATCCCCAATAATGAATAAATCTACCCTATTTGACAGTGGTTGTAGCCACCTCTTGTGTACTGCAGGAGGTTAGAGCAGTGATTTTCAGCCTCAGCAAAACGAGGATCCATGGACTTCAACTCCCAGAATTCCCTAGGCAGCATGCTGAAATAACTGCCTTTATTGAACACATGCCACCTTCTTATTTAATCTTATTAAAAATACAAATCTGGTAACTGCAGATAGGCAAGGCTATGGAAAATCTCTTGGTCTAGGAACAACTGCCAATGGTGGAGTTGTCACATCCCCCAACCATGTGCTGCCTCTCTTGGAGGGGCCAGTGTTGCGGGGGGGGGGGAGGGGGCAGGGACACACTGCTGTTCCTGTCACTCAAAACAGAGCTACCGGTTGTGGCAGAGCAGCTGAGTCATGCGGTCTTTTCTGTCATGCCTGGAATGTGCTAGAAGATAGTATAGTATTGCTTGTCTGTCTGCCTGCCCTCTTCAGAGTCACAGATGTTTTGACTTTGGGATACTATAAATTTCCCACCCCTCCTCTGGCTGTGCCCAGCATATCCACGCTATCCATCTGATACCAACCCCTTCCCCGCCCCCAATGTTACAGCTTGATGCAGTCTCTTCTCTGAGACATTAGAACAGGGATGGGCAACTATGGGTCCTTTTATCACCCATGGACTTCAACTCCCAGAATTCCTGAGCCAGCCATGCTAGATAGAACTAGAAGCCGGAATGTCTAAATGCACCAGGAATGGTTGTTGTCGCTTTAGGGGCCAATGCAAAGGCACAGATTTAAACATGAATGCCTGTCTTCTGTGGAGGATCAATTGAGGCTGCCCATGACAGGTACCATGTTTGAGAAACCCCTGCTTTGTAGCTTATACTAAACCCTTCATTTTGACATGTGGACTTTCCAAGTGAAGGATCTCTTCCCCAATACCAAGGGTGTTAAACGCAAGGCCCTGGGCCAGATCCGGCCCGCAGAGTGCTTAAATCTGGCCTGTGGGGCTACCCTGGAAACAGCAAAGGACTTGCCTTTTCAGGAAAGTGAAATTCTATAAGAAGCACAAGGGAGACAGAGAATGTGGGGATTGAGATAATGTGTTACCATCGTACTATATTTGAATGTCATTGTCGGAGATTAGCTGAAGCGGAATGCTTTTCTTAATGACAGGGCAACTGAAGCTTTCTGGCATGTTTTGGATACCCTTGCACCCTTTTCAAGAGAGGGCATGTTTATTTCTTTTCCAGACGATTTTCCCAAACCCAAAATTATTGTGGAACCGGAAACTACCATCGCTGTCCTTGGCAAAGACATTCGCCTGACGTGCTCCGCAGCCAGTAGTAGCAGCTCTCCGATGACTTTTGCCTGGAAGAAGGACAGTGAAATTCTGCACCATGCCGAGATGGAGAACTTTGCCCACGTCCGTGCCAGGGATGGGGTGGTGATAGAGTACACAACCATTCTGCACTTGCGCCACGTCACTTTTTCCCACGAGGGACGCTATCAGTGCATCATTACCAATCATTTTGGCTCTACCTATTCTCAGAAAGCGCAGCTTACCGTTAATGGTGAGTGAGGAAAAATGTGGCTTGAAGGTTTGTCTGCGTTATAGAAATTAGCTTTTCCTGTTTTTATTATAATGCTGTGAAGCAGCTTCCTGTATCTTGAAAATGTTGTAGGTATGTATGAACTTCGACTTCCAGAATTCTCCAGCTAGGATTTGCTGAGTTTTTGGGCATTAAAGCCCACACATCTGGAGGCATCCAACCTGTAGAAAGTGACCCAAGCCCCTCTCTCTCTCTAGAGGTAAATACTGGAGCAGTGTTTCTCAACTTAAAGATGTGCGTACGTGTCCTCTCCAAGAATTGGAGACTGGGGAATTCTGGGAGTTGAAGTCCACACATCTTAATCTGCCAAGGTTGAGAAACAATGTGTTAAAGCATAGCAACAAAAAGGGGAATGACTCAGAAGTGTTGTGAATGCCAATAATAATTCCTTTCTAGTTTATTATACAAAGGTTTGGTTTGCCACTGTAAAAATTATTTTCCTGCGTAAGTGGTGAGAGTTAAGGTGCATCAGTCTTATAAACGTTGGCTTAGCTCATTGGGATTTTTCCCATTGCCTTTATCTAAGTGTTAGTCTCTGACACTTCTTAAATTAACTTAAAACACTCCTTTGGAGTCCTGTGTTTTAATTTTAATTTATATGCCACAGCAACTGAACACTGGTCTGTGAGCTCCATTGAATGTTGAGGTCTGTGGTCAAATTGCATCCCTATAAATGTCTTCCTTCCTTCCTTCCTTCC